>JAHWFP010082810.1:0-23700 GCA_023313725.1 Lithobius niger
TAGGAAGAGTTGCTTTGCTACCTACCATGCCATAAATAGGTTCACGCGCGCACTCTTCAACTCCATTCGCTGCATCCGAGGCAGGCGGTGTGGAGTTGAAGAGTGCGTGCGTGAACCTATTTATGGCATGGTAGGTAGCAAAGCAACTCTTCCTAAAAAACTGATTGATGAGGAATGCCAGTTGGCGGGTGTCCTCAGGTGAAGGATCCGTGTAGAGTCTTTCACACAGTGCGTTAGCGGTAGTGCTGAGGACGTCCATATGAGACGCAGCACGAAGTCCAAGGCGGAGGATGCGGTCCTTGTCACGTAGGACGAAAACAGGAACCACAGCTTGTCGATGAAGATAGAGGGCAGAGCGAAATCCAGTTTGGTATCAGTGGCGAGGAATTCCGACTGAGGATAAGTGTCAAAGTTTCTTGGATTGGCGTTCCTTCTCCGATGGGACGGAAGAAGTTACTTTCATGGCCCGGACGAGGTGGAGGTGGATATTTATCCAATTCCAGAGGCGTTCCGTTACCGAGGAGGACGCCACCGGTCCTGACTAATGTGGTGATAAGTGTTGTTGATTGTCCCAACAACGGAGACTTGTGTGGAAGTTGGTCACGCAGGCCAAAGCCAAAACCAGTTGCAAGGCCATGGTTCTTGGAGACTGGGTTGGAGGTGGAGAAAGGCTCGTATAGGAAGCAGTCCGGAATGATCCCTTCAACAGTCTTTAACAGTTCAGGAAGTGGGATCTCCGAGGGATCAGGATCACCTTGGAACGTAGGGCCAGGTTGATCTGAAAGGGACAGGTCAGGTGAGTAATAAGAATCAAAGCCATCGTCCGCAGGAACGGACGGAGTTGATAAAGGAACTGGTGGAACAGAACGTGGAGGCGGATTATCCGGAGCGGTAGAAGGACCAGGTCCTCAATGGACGGACGGTGATGCTTAGGGATGGAAGCAAGCCAAGACGAAGTATAGGCTGAGGCTGGTGTCTTCCGTTTAAAAGTTTGGAGGGAAGATCCCATAAGAGTATGCACTTGGGATGAGGTGAGTGGATCGTCGGTCCGCTGAGTGGAGCTCGTCCAGTTACCGAAGGTTGGGGGGAATGCGAAGACAAGTCCAGAGGAGTGAGTTTGCGGTCCTATGGAGGCGGCCAGTTTGGCAGCAACTTTCCGGGCTTTGAGTTGGCGTTTAAGGCAAGCATACCGTCCCTTTGTTCGAGAGATCTCCTCGGAAAGGGAACTCGGGTCCCATACCGGCAGAGGCTGGCTACAGAGAATAGGGGACGTAGCTGCAGTGTCGCAGGGTACTGGCAGGGATGGCTCGGAAAGAAAGGGATTCGGAGGTGAAAGCACTTGTTCCAACGAATCCTGTTCCGTTGTCAGTTTACGAATTTCAACCTTGTTCGCAACCGGCAAAGCCTGTGGGGACGCGGAACGAGGAGTATGATGACAGAGTAGTACGCGACGATGAACCACCCTTCGGCGTTCCTTTAGCTCGTGGCATGGGTATGGCATTTCCGAGGAATGCGGAACATAGTTGATTTTCGATGCGTTCTGGAGATGACATGACTGTTGAGTGTTTTGAGGTCGAAGAATATCCCTAGGAACACGAAAGATCGAGCGGGCTGGAGACGAGATTTCAAAAGTTTTATGCCCAGACCTAGGTGATGAAAAAGAGACACGACGTAGTGTAGATTGTTGGAGAGTGTTGACTGGTTGGGATGGGGCAGAAGACAGTCGTCAAGGAAGGCATGGATGCAGATGCCTTACTGGTGTAGATAGGCGAGATAGGCGTAGGATCATGGGGAAGATGCGTGGGGTGGCATTCAGTCCGAAGGGGAGGCAGAGGAACTCCAACACCGTTCCGTCTAGCAGAAAACGGAATAGGTGGCGGACAGATGCTTGAAGCGGAATGTGAAGGTATGTGTCTGCAAGATCTAGTGACACTGTCCAATAGTTGGGTTGTAATGAGTCTCGGATGGAAGAGACTGTTTCTATTTGAAAATGTGGATTGAGGATGAATTGATTCAGTGGTTTCAAAATGAAAATGAGGCGCGTTCTGCCCGATTTCTTGCTGCATAGAAAGATGCAGCTGTAAAAGCCTGGGGTGAACGGGGGAACACACAACACGAATTGCTTTGTTTTTGAAAGGAGGACGTATTTCCGTCCGGAGTGGAACGGGGCTGGTGTTTCTAGTTCCCAGGTAGGGTCTTGCACAGGGGGGTTCCCGTAAAAACCTTAGCTTTGAAGCCATGTAAAATAATTGAAAGAACCATTGGATCGGAGGTTACCTTCTGCCAAGCTTTGACATGGAACCAAAGACGTCCCCTTACTTTTTGTGGGGGAGGTGAAATGTCAGTAATTACCTCGTCCTCTGCCCCGTAGCAGAAACTGAGCGACGTGCGACGATACGTCGCGGACAGTAGAAGATCGCCGTGGAAAAATTTGGGCCAAATTTCTACCATTTTGTCAATTTTTGACCGATTTTGACATTCCAATACACTATTTTCATCCTCTTGACGAGACCTTTCCATTGGTGGGGTAGCCAGAGCAATAGGATAAAGCAATGAAAAGTTATTCAATAAAAACCAATAAACAAATGGTTAACTACATGGAAAAAAAAAACAGATAAGCTGCAGACAATTTTTTTTCTGACCGTCTGTGTCGCAGACAGTTGCAGAAAGTTCTGCTTCTGGGATCCCCTGTTGCGGGAACGAGAGAGGAACGTTGTCATCTGTCTGGAGTGGAGGGAGGACCCAGGAAACGACCACGTCCTCATCCCTGGGAACGGGATGGAGAGGACGATGCGGAAAGTGGCACTGGATGCGGAGAAGGGGCTGGTGGTTTTGTGACCTTCTAATCGTCCTTAGGTTGATCAGGCTTGGAGGACGGGATGGAACGTCGGCGATTCTGGCGATTCATGTTGTAACGACGCTGGCGGGAGATGTAGTCAGGCGAAATGAAGACAGTGGTGGAACCATGGAACCGTGCCGGCGGAACCGACATGATACTGAACAGGTGAGCGCTGTACGTGGTGTAGAGAGGGGAAGGGAGGTCTTGAAAGGTCAGGATGCTGGACTGAAGTCGAGGCAGACCAACTGCGAGGAACGGAACGTTGTCCGTGACAAGAGAGCATTAGTAAATGCTGGTGTCTCTAAAGGAAGAAGAAAATATATTACCTTAATGTGGTGGGAAGCGTCCTTTCCTGTCTCTGCCTTACAGACAGAGGTCTAGTAAGGGGAAGGAAGGGTGGTGAGGAACGTGATGCTGTCGTTCCGACTGGGAGCAAGTGCCCCCCTCCTCGACCGAGCAGGGGATCGAGGGGTAACAGAAGGACTGTGAAAAGCGTCCCGTGAGGAACGCATCCACATGTCCAGGAATACGGCTTGGGGAATTATAGACTGATTCGTGCAGGCGGAACGCAGGGTCGGAACGGCTGCAGGCCGAGGAGAATCGATGTAGAGGAAAGCTGTGAAGTGGATTGGCACGTGTTAAACCAAAATGGCGTGTCCTAGGGAGCTCATCTCCCTTTTCTGGAGGTATGATTACGGGTGGAACCAGCAGAGGACCAGGTGCAATAGGATGCGGAGGTGTTCGGGAAACGGGACGGGACGTGGAGAATATTATGATCGAGATCTACGTCCGCAGGAGGACGGGCGGAATTGGCAGCGCAACCTGTGGAATGGGACGCGGAGGCGGATCATCAGGTACGGTTGTGGAGGATCGGCGTCGCTTAGGAACCGAAGCTTAGTCATGATGATGTGTAGTCGGAAACTGGAACTTGCACGTAAAGTTCCGAAGGGAAGAGTCCATGAGATTATGCACTTGAGACGAAGTCAGTGGTTGGTCGTTCCTCTGAGTAATGAAACAGTCATTAACCGAAGGTTGGGAGGAATGTGAAGATAAAACGAGAGGAGTTAGTTGCGGGCCTACAGAGGAGGCCAACTAGGCAGCAACTTTCCGGGCCTGGAATTGAAGTTAGAGGCAGGCGTATCGTTCCTTAATGCTTGAAAGCTCCTTGGAGATGGAACGTAGGTCCCGTACCGGAGGAGGCTGACTACAAAGAATCAGGATCGTGGCTGCAGTATCGCAAAGCATGGGGAACGACGGCTTGGAAGAAAGGGATTCGGAATGAATCGGTTGCTCCAGAGAATGCTGTTCCGTCGAAAGGTCGGGAATCTCCTTGTCGTCCGCAGGCGGAACCTGCAGTGGGGATGCGGAACGAGGAGTGCGGAGTAAGGAACCATCCCAAGGCGTTCCCTTAGCCTGTGACATCGGAACGATGGTACCGTGGGATGTGGAACGTGAATGGAGGAACGCTCGTTCCGTGGGATGCGGAACGTGGATGGAAGAAAGCTCGTTCCGAGATGCAGAACATGAATGAAGAAATGCAACGGGATCGAAGTGAACAGCTCGGCAGCTAGAGAAGAAAAGGTGAGCATGCCGCTCCGCTTCGGCTTATATATGAAGGAGGCT
The DNA here is from genome assembly GCA_023313725.1 of Lithobius niger. Taxonomy (NCBI): domain Eukaryota; kingdom Metazoa; phylum Arthropoda; class Chilopoda; order Lithobiomorpha; family Lithobiidae; genus Lithobius; species Lithobius niger. The sequence continues at coordinate 4,463 of JAHWFP010082810.1, forward strand.
GCGCAGTAGGTAGTGAACCGGACGGACATCTTCGATTTAATTTCTCTAGATTGAACAGCATTTTGAGAAGGAGAATGCTATAAAAAAGGTAATGATATTTTCAAGGCAACTAGAAGAGACCTTTTCCTCCATAGGTGGGCAGTGTGCGTTTTGTGACCTCTGCACCCCTGAAGGGCCAAAAAATTTAAGACCTTCCCTGGAGAGGGTCGAAAAAGTCTGACCCCCCCCATCCCACCGGAGATAAATAATGACTGATCATTTAAAAGACGCAAAATTCACATTTGTTTCCCCGTTTTCTATCCAGGAATTCATTAATGGTTTTAAATAGTACTAAGTGCTTTTACTTTGAAGGCTTGTCATGCTCCCAGCAGAAGCCATGGCACCAGAAGGCGAGAGGGGGACAATTTTACTAAGGAATGCCAATCTGACCTTTTACACGCCACAATCGACATGAGCATGAGCACGCGGCATCACAAGGCCGTTCTCTTCCAGAAAATGCAAAGGGTAACTAAAGTCAGAGTCGAACTAGGTACCTCTTGCTCATGAGACAACAATCATCCTAACCACAAGGCCACCCAGTCCCATGGTGCTTGAATACCATTTAAAATACGCAATAATTAATTCCTGGTATGAATGAAGAGAACAACAAACAAGGAATAAAGTGTGAACTTTGGAATGCCATGATCTTCATATGTTAGCCAGTAAGTTCCCGTCAATAACATAACTAATAAAAGATATATATTATGTAAGTTTCCAAAGTTTTACGTTAGTTGCATTGCAAAAAAATAACACCATGCGAATTCACTGTATTTAATGTTTTTATGCCGGCTGAAGGCCAAGACGTTCGAGGATTTGCAATTATGTTTGCAATAAATGGTTTTTTTTCTTCTTCTTAATGTAAGGTTTCCATGTCAGCCTGGAGCTGTCAACGTCTTACGCGTCATTATTCGTAAATTTATTTACATATTTATTTGATAAAGTTGAACCAGAGGTGTCCGCGAAGAGTTGAAAGGACGGGAGCAGCCAGTGAACTTCAATATGGTTTTATTCTTAAAGGGCCCAGGTCAGCCAGACATGGCAACTGTTTCACCCTCAGTCGACAATATAATACCAGAAGGGTGCTACAATACCGTCAACTATACCTAACAGTAACAACAATGCCCGGTTACGTGGTACGAGCGTACGTGTTATGAGTGCACGAGTAAATTTCGTATTTTTCAGCGCACGCAATCATGATGAACCGTGCTTCGAGCGTAGAGGACTGCCTGCAAGTCCAAACTCCACCGCGTGACGTCGTTTTTATCCACTTCGTGAAGTCTTCGTCTGTACTTCGTGTTTGTCATTGTTACATCAAGGTGGCTGTTCACGAAAATGCCAGTCCCCCCCGCCCCTCAAAATTACGAGCCTCGCTCGCTGCGGCGAACTACATAACATCAGAAGCCACAACCAAAAACTTGTCCACCTAAAGTTCACGCGCCGGAATCTGGATTGCTGGCCCCAGTTATTTTTTATGAAAAAATAAAAAATTACAAATCTACCATATACATCGAGATTTATGTAATTCTAAAGCTTATGACGCAAGCAATCGTGAACCCCGGATGTGGACTCATTCTACCTATTACGTGCGCTTGTAACTGTTACACGACACCCAATGACCATCCGTGATTAACACATGTACATGCTGTCGCCAACATTATTTATTATTAAATTAAATAAAAAAAATTACCGTAAAATTAAATAATTTTTTTTTTTTAATATTACAACGACCAAATAAAACAACATTGCCCAGAATCATGTTCTTATAGTGAAATCCGACACGAGTACAGGAACTGCATTAGGTTATGCAGTTGAACTGGAATGAAATCCGTTCCATAGTAGGCCTTACGTAGCCAGATCGTGTTTAACTAAACATTTTTGTCCTGAATTTAAATTTAAATAAAGGGGTGCACTTAATTATGGCAAATTTGTGGTATTTTCCTATTAGCCTAAAATGGAAATTTTTCTTCACACAAAAACATCGCCCTTCCCACATCTACCCTCAGTCCAATATCGCCCAACATGGCTTAGTGGATCCCCAAATACATGCGGCACTGACGGGAAGATCATTATTTTTGGAGAACGAATTGCTATCAGTCATGCCTGTTGATTCAGAGGGCTATGGCCGGTCCATCTAGCCGCACATGCATAAGAGCTGCTATACTACCAGTCCACCCTCATTAGAGATCTAGTCACTGCGGAAGAACTATTGTTCAAAATGGGCTCAGGCAGAAAGGAAAATTGCTCAATGACAATAATGGTAGATAATTATTCAAGCAGAAATCTAGGACGGACGGTCGGTCGGTCGGCCAAAAGTAATGCATTCTGTTCAGACGAATAGGGGGCTGGAGAAATTTTGTAGCAGGAGCACACACAATTTTTCCATGTTTACATTGTATAGGCCTTTTTGTTTCGTATCGACACAAAGTGTATGCATTGTGCACCAAGTGTACTGTTTCATATTGACAGGTCTCATTCTTGATGTGAAGAGAAGTCAAACTACAACGGGAAGATGTAAACAAAGAACCGTTTAAATGTCATTCTTTTTAATAATAAACATGCAGATGCGCTGTTTTTACGTTACTACTTTTGCTTGACTGCTACAAATGTTATTCTGTGCCTTCTCCTCGGGGCTGAGAATCTCCTTAGGTTAATGAATCAAATCAAATCTTAATCTAGCTCCTTCACCAGTAACAAAAAAAGGGTGAATATTCCTCCAACTGATACGGACATCAAGGGAGAGGGGCAGTTTTCTCAGAATTTACCTAGGATCTTTTCATGTCACAATCCCATTTCCGGGACGACCAAAAAATTGGGACAGGCGTCTGAAGGATTTCCATTAAGGCTGTACCGGTTCCTATACTAGCACCAGTATTGGACAGATACCATGGTACCGGTACCGTGACCAATATCCACAAATTTTACAGCAGTAGCTATTGATGAGTTGATCACATATCGTGGGCACGTTTTCTCTGCACTGTTTACATACTGTACCAATTTCTACAATTTCTGTAAATGTGTGTGTGCCAGTGTAGTGTTAGGGTTAGCTAGTAAAAAAAAGTCAATAATCCCGAGAACAAATTGTTATTTTTTTAAAAAGCCAAATTGAGTGGTTAAAAGCAACCTTTTTATGGGTATCAGTATCTGTATCGGAACCTGGACTTTTAGTGGTAATGGAATCAGTATCGGTACTGGATGGAAAAAAAGTGGAACCGGTACAGCCTTAATTTCCATGCCAAGCCGATTTTATACACTGTAGTTAAGGCCTGTTACAAAGTTACATTTTACAAAGTTACAAAATCCAGCATGTTTTTTTTGTTTCTGTTGTCACTTAACTGTTTTTGTTAGCCCCCTCAAAGTAACAAAATACTGTATTCAGTAAACCATTACCACAATTAAATACCATCTATCAACTCCAAACCACTTAAAAGTTTACCATTTGCCAAGGTGACTTGAATTAAGATAAAGCGATGCCATGAAAAAAATTGAAAAATGTAAAAAAAAAAAAAAAAAAAAAACAAAAAAGCAAAGCAGAGGATAAAGATATCATAAAACACGAAAACGCATCGGGGGGGGAAAAAAAAGCGTAGAAAAGCGCATGGAGCAAACCTGGGCTGAAGCCCCGATTAAGCCCCGGACCTCCAGCACATGAGGCACAGTTGTGCTAACCAGTATTCCCCTTCGAAATTATAACTATAGCTATTAGTCATCAGTTGATCAACTGTCGACGAAATGGAGCAAAGCGATTGCAACAACCCATGTTGCATTGGAGACAGCATTGTGGCTCATCTTTTCGGTTACGTCATTGCATCTCGATTCTTTGTCCATTTGCTTTCGTAGGGCCTCGCTGGATGGCCCTCGTTGACGGTGTACTACTGGTGAGCAAATAAGTGAGCAGCTCACACCACCTGTGGAGGATGTGGCCATAGCGGTAAAGATGCTATACAAGTGATCTGGGGGCAAACTGGGTAGCCGGTTCGAATCCGGATCATGCCACTCCGATGAACCTTAATTGCATAAAGGTGACTTACTGAACTACGTTATTTCCAGTGTATAATTTTCGCTAATAGCTTATCCAGCTTTTTCTTAACACCTGTGCATTTTGTCACCTTGATTATTCCTCAACAACATGTCCGACTTTAAATTTTCTTTCTTTAAACCATCACCTCAGAGTGTAACGCTATCAAATGGACAAAATCTGGTTTTGATGTAGTGGATATTTCGTGATGCGGATATAACGCTTGTATATTGGAATGCCTTCAAAAACGGAGTACCGCTCAGCGTTTGGCCTCGCTTCGCTCCAAAATGAATTATAGGAATTAATGTAAAATAGCCCAAGATAAGATTAGAATGTACTCCTGGTAACGGAGACTAAATAGTCACAGAGCTAGCCAAGTTGCATGAGGTAAGCTAGTCAGATTTGCAATTGGAATAGACACCCTGTCTAAGTCTCTGCCAGATTTTTTCAGCAATTATGGGATCTACTCTGGAAGGCACGATTCTGAACCTTTCCTCTGTCCCCATCAATGACCGGAGGTTTCCCGGTTCGAATCGGTAACTAGCCTGTTACCAGTTACTAGCCTGTTAGCTGACTGTTACTAGCCTACCAGTTGTATGTTACTGATTTCAGGGTGTCAATCAATCGGCGATGAAAGTGCGTAAAAAAATTCAAAAGGATTTCGTCTTTTTTTGAAAAAAAAAAGAATTATTTCTTTGTCAACCGCGAATGTTTATGCCAAGACCCATCAGTACATGAGTCTCACAATAAACTAAGTAGGCACTATAATTATTAAAATACGCAATACAAATCAGTTCACGAGACTCGATTTTCACATATATTTAACACAATTTTCACATATTTCAACAGTTTATATTTCGATATGTGTAGGTGGAATGTCATCCTAAGAACAAACAGAAAATCCCACACATCCATTCAAGTTTACGTTGATCTACCCACGAAGTTGTTTGGGGTTTGGTTTCATCTGCTGAGCCTAAAAACAATGAATTTTGGAAAATATCAAATTTTTGTAAACTGCTGTTTGTTATTAAAAAATACGAAAGTCACTATAAGGTTGATATTTTACGAAATTCATTGTTTTAGGAACAGCAGTTATTGATGCAAACCCCTACACAACTTGGGTCACCAAAGTAAAATTGGCAGGGTTCAAGTGATCGTCTGTGTGTTTGAGGATGGCACTGCACATACAAATCTAAGTTATTTTATGCCAAAATTTTACGCCTTGACCGATTTTTATTGCCTGCGGATCGTCGTACCTCTGCAAGAGTTAAAATTAAGGCAAAAATAATTCGCTTTTCTTAAAGTTGTACTCGAAAACTGAACTCTTCACATCAACATTCTTAGTGACTCAGTCATACGCTTTCGTTACTTGCCCGTGTTACAAAGATGGCATCCAAATCGGCGGCCATTTTGAGGTTACGTGGTCAAAGGTTGTTTCTTGAATGTAGGCTGCCCTAATACGGTCAGAGAGGCCACCAAGGCCACGGGAAAGTCAGTTAACGTAGGAAATCAACCACGCCTGACGACAAGCGTCAGTCTGCTCTTAAAACTTGAATACGACGGTCGAGGTAAAGGCCAGACGAAAATGATTTACGCCGCACGAATTGAAACTTAAATTAAGACTTTCACCCTGACTCAATGCACGTAAATTCTGGCAGTCTCTTAAATCCTGATTTTAATCATGTCTTTTTTTTTTTGGGGAGGGGAAAGGAGAGGGAGGCTACTAATTCATGGATTAAAAACGAGGAAGTAATCTTTTTTTTTTACGAACCGATGCTGCGCCACAATTTGTATAAACAAAATGTAATATGGTGAGAGAACAGGGTTCGTACAATACAGACGAAATCATTTTTCAAGGCTAATTTACAACCAATTTCAAGGCTTTTTGCACCATAGACATCAAAATTACGTCTTTCTTATACCAGTATTTTACCAGTTGTCACTGTACGCACCATTGAGTTCTCAATTTGCAGTAGGAAGCTAAACCGTCGTAAACAATGACGAACATTATAAACCCCTCACCAAAGTAAGTGGAATAGCAAAGGCTCAGCTGCCCTTCGGGTAAAAATTGCTAGCATTGTACTTCAGGTCTCTCAATCTTCTGCCTCCAGGCCAATCCGAGTGAAGCACTGTTCTCACAAGGAATGGCTTCAGCTGACATACTATTTATATATTTTATTTATTTTATTTTATTTCTAACTTTATTCCAAATATTAAGTACACTCACAAAATTCAAAGCCGTTTTAAGGCTCACACAACAAAATTCCATTTTTCAAGATTTTTCAAGCCTTGAATTTTCGGTTTTCAAATTTGAGGCTTTCCAAGGAACTCAAGGCCATGTACGAACCCTGTGAGAAACAACATTATTGTAGGCCCCTACGCCTAATTACCACAACGCGAATAATCTAACGCCTTGCCCATTATGGTTACTTTCTATCTTTTGGCATAAGAGACATAGCAGTACCCCCTTCCCCATGGGGGTCCCAGGGAGGTGCAACTCAGCAATTTCAAATGGGAAGGGGGGGGGGGTCGAGTAGGAGTCTAACGGCAATCAGCGAGATCCGAGGGGTTGGGTGAAACGTAAATTAACAGTATTTCACTGTGTAATATCAAGCTATATGGACTACTGGAAAATATGGACTACTGTTCACCTTCACCACATTCCAGGATTGTATAATAATATGTCAGTTCTCAAACTAGAGTCATTGGAGATGAGGCGCTTGAAGGCTGACGTCTATCTCACATACTCTATTCTGCACAACCAAACAGTGCAGTGGAGTCGGAGAAGTTTTTTTTACTTTAACCACAATATCCTTGCTAGGGGCAATCTTTTAAAATTAACGCATGGCTCCGTTAATGGAGAGAATTACAAGCACTTGTTTGCTAACTGTATAATTGTGCCCATTTGGAATTCTCTGCCGTTTGGGGTGGTCTCGGCACGATCCCTGCGTAGTTTTAAGATAGCTCCGGAGGAAGTCAATCTCTCCCTAGTTCATGATGTGTTTTTAATATTGTACATTTGACTAAGGTGATTTAACCTGCATTTTTATTACTTTTTTTCCATGTTTTTATTGTATCTGCTTTTTTTTTATGTTAGCTGTTCTTTTACTTTCGGATTGCGTATAAGTGGAGGATGCGCTCCCTTCTCTGTCCGATACAGTTTCTTTGCTGTATGAATTTATTATTATTATTGTTATTATTGTACATAGTTATAATCATATTTTTTCTTTAAAGTTTCACATAAATGTATATTCTGTAATTAGAATACCTTATTGATATACATTGTTGGATAGGCAGTTATTTATTAGAACTATAATTTTATTTTTTTATACAGTCGAATTCACACCTTGTTTCAAATCTCATATACAAGCACATTTATTGTACGTTATGAGGTACTTTTGTAACACAATAAATCAACAAATAAAAATATTATTATTATTATCACATCCAAATAGATTGAAATATTTCCAGAACTGGCATATCACTCTCCGAAACGCCTTCTATTTCGCAAATTCGATGTCTTATCAATACGAAACCGTGAACCACAGCTTAGGAGCGTCATCCAGGAGATGGTAATCATGTTTCAGTTTTCAATCATATCTAAGTTTTGGGTCTTAAGAAACACGAAAAATTTAATACCTCTAAACATATCAAAGGTGCAGAAAAAACATTTTGCGCATCAAAGAGTACCCTACCCCCTGGCGATTGGTGTAAGTGCGTCTGTGTTTATGGTTTAACAATTTAGTCGGCCAAGGGCTAAGACTGGTCAATAACTTCTTTTGCGGGGAAGGTGTGTGGCTCCCAAATGGGTGTGAACTAATCATAAATCTTTTAAGACAAAAGGAAGAAATCAAGTGACTTTTTTTCTTTCTCTCCCCCCCCCCCCGAACAATTTGCAAACCAGTTCTTGTAATTAGACCCTAACTTGGTCAGATGTATGGTCATGGTGTACGCTGTGTAATTAGAAAACATAGTAGATACAAGCCGAAGCTGAGGCCTATTATCTACTCAGTTATCACACGACGGCAAGCTACAATTTTCAGTGAGCATTGGTGACAATGGTAGCAGTATTTAAAGGGCAAATAAAAGTGTTACCATGAGAGCCTTAACCCAACTCCATACCAGATACCTGTGGCTTATTATCTACTCCGTTATCACACGACAGTTAGCAATGGTAACAATGGTAGCAGCAGTTGAAAGGAATGGACGCAGCTAAAAGTGTTAATCCATGAGAGCCTTAACCCAACCTTAGCCTATCACAAGACAGTGAGCAATGAGCAATGGCATCAGTTAACAATGGTAGCAGTAGTTAAAGGAATGGCCGCAGCTAAAAGTGTTACAATGAGAGCCTTAACCCAAGAGTCCAGTAAAATTAGGTAAAAAACAGGCCAGTAAAAGAATTAATTAGCAACAAGCTGCAAATTTGTAGGATGGTCTCAGGCGGCGTGCTAGACAACATACTAAAAGTCCTCTGAAATCCGACCATTGCGTTGTGTGCCATCTTGGAAACATGGCGTCCGAAAATGGTTTTTTCAATATATCTCGGTAACGGTTGCTCGGGCATGAAATTATGCTCTGTCCAAAAATGTACAGCATCCAATTTTCTACAAAAAAATGTTCTCTTTATTTTTTTCGTAGATTCAATGGTTCAGCAAATAAACGTTGTAGAAGATGCCCAAGAAGATGATCTTGGAAACATGCGCCCGAAATCGGTTTTTATCAATATACCACGGAAACGGCTGCATATAATGTTTAATCAGAAATTGTAGAGCATAGAATTGTCTGCCAAAAATGTTCTATTCGTTTTTTTAACTGAGTCAATGATTCGGCGAATAAACGGCGCCAAAGTGGCCACGAATGTGGCCCCCAATGCACATTACGCTTCATATAGTTGGGCGGCTTGGGGCCCAAAATTGATGGAATTTATTTTCTTTCTTTGAAAAGCATGAATACATATGAAGAGTAAGTGGAAAAAATAGCCATGATGGGAAATTCAATAAACCCCTAGGGGGGGAGGTGGAAGACCCCACCAAAAACGGTAGTTATAGTGATTTTCGTGTTTTAAAGTATTTAAAACACGAGCCCTCTAATAGTCCGAAAGGGATATGCTTAGGATTTTCTGAAAGGAGGGGATAGATTCATCCATAAATCGTACCAGAGATTGTTTAACTTAGATCCTACGCCCATTTAAATGTGAAGAAGTAATGATGTAGCACCGAAAGCATGGCGATTTTCGAATTCAAAGTGCTCTACCGAGCCCTCTAATACCCAGAAATGAACATGCTTAGGGCTTTCTGAAAGGCGGGGATGTATTCTTTCCGTTAATAGTTACCGAAATTGTTTAACTTAGATAAAGACCCTCCTACGCCCTATGCAGAGGTAATGACATAGCGACGAAGCGTAACTGTGGTGATTTTCGAATACAAAGTGCCCTTGCAAGCCCTTTAATAGCCAGAAATGGACATGCTTAGGTTTTCTGAAAGGTGGAGAGCTATTGTTTCATCAGTCTTAACTGAAATTGCTTAGGTTACAAAGGGACCGCCCTGCGCCTGTTTTACGGTGTAGCTGTAATTGCATGGTGTTATGGCTATTTTGCATTTCAGAGTGCATTTGTATCTAAGCTAAACCATCTCGGTTAGGATTGATGGAAAGAATACATACCCACCTTTCAGTATATTCTGAGGATGTCCATTTCGGCCTATTAGAGGGGTCACAAGAGCACTTTGAATTTGAAAATCAACATAAGCTTTCGCCGTCACGCCATTATCTCTTCACCTTTAAATAGGCAGAGGTCGGTGCCTAAATATCTACGCTAAACAATTTCGTTTAGGATTGCTGGAAAGAATAGATCCCTTCAGAAAATCCTAAGCATGTCCATTTCTGGGTATTAGAGAGCTCGGTAGAGCATTTCGAATTCGAAAATCACCATACGCTTTCGCTGCTACATCATTACCTCTTCACCTTTAAATGGGCATCATAGGACGGTCCCTATCCAAGTTAAACAATCTCGGAGAAGGATTGATGAAAAGAATAGATCCCACCTTTCTGAAAATCCTAAGCATATCTATTTCCAGCTAGGCTCGCAAGAATACTTTGAACACGAAAATTACTATAACAACCGTTTTTGGTGGGTAAATCACCCCCTCCACCTCCCTCAAGGAGTTTTTTGAACTTGCTATCGTAGCTATTTTTTCCCCAGTTACTCTTCATATGTATTTACGCTTTTCACAGAAAGTGAAAAATTCCATCAATTCTGGGCCCCAAGCCGCCCAAAAGTGTAATCTACATTGGGTGCACTGGGGTCCACGTGCGTGGCTTCTTTGGCACCGTTTATTCGCTGAATCATTGACTCAGTTTTAAAAAAAAACGAATAGAACCTTTTTTGCAGACAATTCCGCGCTCTACAATTTCGGATTAAACATTATTATATGCAGCCGTTCCCGTGATATGTTGAAAAAAACGATTTCGGGCGCATGTTTCCAAGACGGCGGCATCTTCTACAACGTTTATTAGCTCAATCATTGAATCTACGAAAAAAATTAATAAAACATTTTTTGTAGAAAATTGAATGCTGTACATTTTTGGACAGTACATGTTTTCATGCCCGAGCAACCGTTATCGAGATATATTGGAAAAACCGTTTTCGGACGCCATGTTTCCAAGATGGCGGACAACGCAATGGTCGGATTTCAGGGGACTTTTAGTATGTTGTTTAGCATGCCCTGAGACCATCCCACAAATTTGTAGCTTGTTGCTAATTAATTCCTTTCAACCCTGTTTTTGACTGGCCTACAACCTTATCACAAGACAATGAGCAATGGCAACAATGGTAGCAGTAGTTGAAAGGAATGGCCACAGCTAAAAGTGTCACCATGAGAGCCTTAACCGAACTCCACACCAAAGAATGATAGACTACGGAAACACGGACTATGGCTTGAATTTAAAGGAAAAATAGGTGACTTGAGCTTGTCTATTGCAATAAATGGGCCTTTTAAATCTTCTGTACAGCGAAAGTTGGGAAGACCATGTCTGTCCTTTGCCCATCCGTCGCCTTTCCAACGCCTGAATGGTAACGGAGACAAAGGGTTTTCACCATTATTAAATTCACGGTCCAAATAGGAGTTAAAATGAATAAAAATAAAACCGGAAGTGGCCCACAAGTACAAGTTTCAGAAGACCGGTTGCTACTAGGTAGTTGCTGCCCCCGCTTGTTTAACTCTCATAAACACGAAAAAAAGAACTCGCAATTAAAATCCGTTCCTCAATTTTATACAAAATTTTTTTGAGCTTTACCAATTTTAGTACCATTTCTTGCCACTTTATGCCGCTGTTAGCAACGTGTAATAACCTATAACTGCAGTTTAAGTCAGTCGCTATATTTCTGCCTTAAAATAAAAAAAAAATATACACAAGTTAAAACACACTTTACCAAGCATCTAGCGGCAAGTAGGGCAACAAATTCTGCGTGTTTTGTTAAGAGCATAACAATAATAGTGCGTTCGTGTTGAGAAAGCCGATGGTAGAATTCCTAAAATTCAGAAACCAAACGATCATCGTACAAGTTTCACACCAGTGACTGGAAGCGTCCAGTGACGGGACAAATTACGCTTCGGGTCCGTATGCACTGTGCATGTGCAAGCAACCCACAAACCACCGTTCTACCGACTTACTGTATATTTTACTCGTTTCCCAATAACAACCGGTGATGCGCGCCTCCCTTGGGAAGCATGGAGCAACTGCAGGGGAGGCGCATGTTTGCACCGTTTTTTAAGATTGGTGGTGTACTTTTTTTAAACAAGGCTATGTATCGCAAAAAAAATTATATTGTTAGCCAAAATTTGGCCAAAACTCTCAGGGCTGTTAATAGGTGATTTATGGTACCATTTTATTATTTTTTTAAATTACACAGCAGGGGGAGGGGGGGGGAGGGGGAAGAAGCGGCATTGCATGCTAGTTCCGGTGGGGAGAAATGCTGTAGAAAAGGTTGGAAACCGCTGTTTCACTGCATAAATTAAGAGGTCCATAGCAAGTCCAAGGCCCGAGTGCAACAGAACACTGCACTAACCGTTCTGTTCTCCCACCACTTGAAGAGTCTGTATGCCTTTTATTACCCTGGATGTTTTTCATCTTTTTCTTCACCATTCTGACATTTAACTGTGGCAATAAAGCATCATTTTCCAGGATTGTAGCTAGACCACCCTAATGTTATAAATTACTTCGACTCGGTCCCTTTTGTGTTGTGAAGTCACATGGCGTCTCGAAAGGTTTCCCTGTACTAGTATACGTTAAGTATTAGTATTCAAAGTGGCGTTCCGGCCCCACCTTGCTCTTCACCGTTCTGGTTCCTGATTCGCCGTCTGCAGAACTGGAATGCGGCCCAACAGGCTCACGAATCATCACTTTTTCTGACTTGAGTAGCAAAACAACAACGTGCACTTTGTTTCGCAAACCTACATTTCTTGCCGACTGGCACAATACAACTGGCAAAAAAAAGATTGGTCATAATCGTTGTTGAGTTTACGTCCGACTTTAAATCTCGGCTACCAGTTGAACTTTCACCTTCTAATGTTCTGGGAAGGGCCTAACATAAAAAGTAAAATAAAAATGCTAATGGACTACGTAACGTTCGGTAAAGGAATTTGTGTACTGGAAGGGAGGAGGGAGTAACCTGTGAGAGGTCAGCACGTTTCATTCGTCTCACCCAATATCTGAAATTCTTGGATAAAAAAAAAAAGAAGATACGGAAACGCTTCTTTTCTGCCAATGGAAGAAAATTGAAATTTTACGCAACTCAATTAAAAGCGTCTCTAAACTACAATCTACAAAGTTTGTACGAGTTTTTGTTTGTTTTCGGCTGTAAAATCCGAACTGTTGATTGTTTTACAGGAAAGGCCAAAACTGAGATGGTAACCAGAGAAAGAATGTTGTCGGGGTTAGAAACCCCTACAATCTCTGAAGCTCTGCAACGTATGCAGAATAGAGTGTTAAGTATTGTTTTGTACTGTCGCAGCTTACCACTGTTGTAGGGATGCGTCGGTAACCGAAACCGAATTTTTGGTTTTTACTAAAAACCGACACCGAAACAGATTCTGATTTTGTGTCAGATTTTCGTACGGTATTTGAAAATCAAAAAAATTATTTGTTGTTTTACATTTTTTTTATTAATTATCATTTTCTACGTATAAATGACAGCAAAGCTCCTAGCTATTAAAACGAAAATAGTAGAGGAAAATGGTGCCACAGCTATTCCCACGGTCTATGACGCTGCTGAAAGTGAAAACAGGAGTAAGTTGAAGCCAGTAATACAACTGTTGCTAGAAAAAAAATTAGGAAAATCTGGTTGGGGTGGATGGTGGCAAAAATCGATACCGAAACCGAGGTTTTTTGGGCGTGAAAACCAAAACCGGAACAGAAATCAAAAAAATGAAACCGACCCATCCCTATGTAGTAGAGGAGTCCATATCAACTAGGGGTGGCACGATAAAAAAATGTTTATCCCAATACAACTTTACAAATTATCGCGATAATCGACAATATCTCGATAAAACAAATTTTGAGGCTGGAATAACCATTATAATTTTGTTAATTAAAAATAACCTTGGCAACCTACAGTGCAACCTTCACAAAGTGAATTGTGAGGCACTCCCATCTGGCCAGTAGACATGAAAATGCGCTTGCCATTAGCACAATCCCTCACAGGGACGACGCTAGAATCAGTTTATTGGGGAGGCGGCAGTGGGGCAGCAATTTTAGCCAGGGGGGCGAACCGAAAAATTCAACTTTAGTGGTCCCCCTCCCCCCCCCCCCATTAAAAATAACACTCTTGTAATTCTTTCTCATACCGAACGTTCTTAACTGCTTCATACCCTATTTTTTGGGAACATTTTTATATCAGCTGTAAAAAAGATGATTTTTCAACTCTCACAGTGACAACTGGGCTCTATTGATATAACCTCAAGTCCTTCTTGTCGCTTTGAAAGAAACTAACGTAGTTTTCTTAATAAATAAGCAGAATTTTCTTTGTTTATACTTTTTATTTTCATTTGATGAGTGGGAGGGCGCCAGGGGGGGCGGCCAAAAATGTGGTGGGGCGAGCGCCCCCCTCGCCCCCCTTTAGCGTCGTCCCTGATCCCTCACCACGTAAGCACAAGTTAGCAGTTGTGCTGCTATACTTTATGCTTAAATATTGTTTTCATTAAACTAACTCTCCCATCAGCTAAAGGGGCTAGCAACAGTACTGCACACTTGGTTGGCGAGCCCTTGTAATTCCACACGCAACGCCTCAAACCACTTGTTTCTAGCTATGACGGTTTCCGAGATACGATAATTTGCATAGAGGTTTGTACGATAATTCGATAAATCAGAAAATGCAGTTCGATGCGATAATCGACGAAAATTTTTATCGCGATATTATTGAATTATCGAGCCCCTCCTAATATCAACTTTTATATAGATTTGTCATATACATTTTTGCTCTTTTGGGAAGACAAACTTAAAAAGAAACGGAATAATTAATTGGAAGATGAATAGAAGTAGAACGGCAGACGATTTAGACATCTAACAGCAGAAAAATCGAACATAATTACAAAAAAATATTTTTTAATGCGTTCAAATTGCTTAAAATCAACCAAACAATGGACCTCGATCGTTCTTTTTGCGTTTACGAGTGTTGACTAGGGCCAAGAAGCGTTGATGCAAGTGTAATTTAAGTCAGTAGTATCGTTCTCAGATCACAGAGGGCAGGAGCAACTTTTGTAAAAAGACACGCTGAGGATTTTTTTTTCTATGGATTTTCTTTTTTTGCTCGTCAGTCTTTTCTTTTACCCTTTTTAAGCTTGTCTCTCTTTTTTTTTTTTAGCAAATTGTTGAAGTGGCACTTTATTACACATCTGCACGGTAGTGGAGTTGAGTCAATACACAATTTCAAAAAAATGGAGTTATATATCAAAAACCAAAACTGGTAAAAGGGGGTGGCCAAGTTCCGAATGGTTAGGCCCTTCAAAGGAGTGATATCAACACACCAAAACATTCGCCAACTTAAATCGCACCGAATAATACTTTGGACGCTAAATGAAAACTTGAACATTGCTACCGAAAGCAGAAATGTTCTAGTTTTCATTTAACCTACGAACTATTAAGCGGTGCGATTAACTTGGCGAATGTTTTGGTGTGTTGATATCACTCCATTGAAGGGCCGAACCATTCGGAACTTGGCGGCCCCCTTTTACCAGTTTCGGTTTTTGATATGTTGTCCCTTTCCTGGCCTTCTTTTTGCCCTTTTTAGGCCTCTAGGCCCTTTCTCTGGCTGCAGCACCAGCGTTTATCGGTTCAGAAAACCAAAATAGACATTTTTTTTTTTTTTTACGAAAAGGGCAAAAAGGTAATTTTTCCGTAAAGGGCCGGGGCAATGCCCCCACCCCCACACCCCATTTTTTCCCTTCTGTGCACGCTACTGATTCAAGTGATCTTCAATGAATATGCCATCTGAACGAGATAAGCATACCAAAGTGCATACGTTGCCGTTGTTTCAACGCTGGTTACCAAATGCATTATTAACTTTTAACTTCAGTTTCATTTCTTTTGATACTGATAACCGTAATTCGTATACAAAAGAATAATGGATATGCATTACGACTAATAATTAGATGTAAAAAAAAATCAAGTAAAAAACACAGCGCAGACACTGCTATGATGAATGTAAACAGAAATTTTTTTTTTCTTTATTTATCCGTTCTTTTCATTACTACCTAGGCGGTATTTTTATGGATTCAGTTTGCGAGGGACATGTTTAGAGGCTAATGTCAAAACCTAAGAAGAAATCAACGCAGCTAACTGAACAGCACCGCAATGTGCATCGGTATTCTTCCGAATTCGTTGTTGAAATAGTTATTTTACGTAGGGAAATCGATCGAATGAAGCGCCAACAATGCTTCACGAAACAATACTCAGCTCAAAAGAAAACCTCGACATAACGAAAAAAGCGTGTTTTTTTTTTACATTAAAAGTGTACATTAAAAGTGTACATTAAAGCGCTCTTACTAAGCTTGTACGACGCACAATTTACTAAAAAAAAAGCATAACAGATGAAATGAAACGATAAAATATCCGTTGTAACAAAACCAACCTCCATTTTAAAATATAGTTCGGTAAATTCAGGCTTAGTTCGCTAGGTGGACCCACTCACAACAGAATCGTGCTGGAAACCATAAGCCGAGTCAAAGAAGAACGATAATTTGGTAGGACAAGAAGCACCAATAGGCCATTTTTCGCTTAAAATTACTTCCGGGTCAGGCCAAGGATAAAATGAAGGAGGCAGCCATGTTGCAGGAAGGAGATGGCCATGCTGGTGTTAATGACGTCATATTACACCAGAAAAGCGCATCTATAAAATGAGAATGTTGGCTTACTCGATAAACGGAAATCCATAAAAAAAAAACCCTAATCTCCGTTTATTATAGCTTGCTTTTTTTCGTCCGCTAGCAACATAAACAGAGAGGTTTTATTTCTTAAAACTTTGTTGTGTGCAAATCCATTAGTCACGTGCTTCCTTGCAGCACGCTGAGTGGCTGTTCGGGCTACTTTGGCCGAATTGGTGACTATGACGTCACACGACGGTTCCAATCAGTACATTTTCACAAACACAATACTACCGGTATATATCTAACTCTATGCCGCAGTCGAGAATGAACCATCTTTTCTAGTCGCTCCATCTTCGAGCCGAGTGGCACGGAGATTTATGTGGGTTCATGCTTTTTCGAGATCATTACAGGGGATTAGTGTCGAATAAAGCAATGTCAAACTACGTATTATACGAATTTACTTGTGTTGAATCCCTTTTTACTGAACGGAAACAATCCAACGATCCCGGCAAAAACAAACAGCACTGCCCTATCAATATAAAAATACAATTCGATAGTGTAGGCTTAGTTCGTGATAAAGATGGATCATTCATGTCAGAATCTTATTTGAAATTGATGTCACCATTTTAGGGAAAATGTAAACTGTGTAGTACGTACGCTGGCTTCCGTCCATTTGTCATAATCCCGTTTGCCATAATCGCGTTTGCCATAATCCCATTTGCCATACATCTTACAGCAAGTCTCATTTCAAAACGAAAGAATATTCGTAGCGTTCAAGACTGCGTATGGATTATTCACTCCTGGTGCCAAGTTTCTGCGCCATCTGTAGACAAAACTATTTGTTATATAACTGTTTATTCTAATTAAAATGCAAAGCTATGTTCTCAGGACACATCAAAACTTAATTTTTTTTAATTCGCTGTTAATTTGAAATAATATTTCCACAGATAAATTCAAATGACTGAATGCTCCAGGTAATTCATGAAAAAAACAACGGA
Organism: Lithobius niger; assembly: GCA_023313725.1. NCBI lineage: Eukaryota > Metazoa > Arthropoda > Chilopoda > Lithobiomorpha > Lithobiidae > Lithobius > Lithobius niger. Next base: position 21,874 of record JAHWFP010082810.1, read on the forward strand.
TAATTAATGAGCACACTTGCAACCAATGATGTGAGCTCTGGTTTCCATACCAGAGTTTAATCACAGTAGTCTTTTTTTCTTTGGGGGGGGGGGGGGGAGGGGGGGGTAGATTGAGAGTGTAGCACACGTATGGGCTTGCCCTTAAAAGAAAATGTCCCTCTTCCCCTCTAAATGCTCAAATTAAACTTTCACAACATATGGACCTCTTTTCTGAATCTTCTGGGATCCGAAAATGTTGGTTCTGTGTTTCGAAATATTTGAAATTAGAAAGTTGTCCAACTTTCTTTTGGTGCATAATGTTGCCCCATGTATAAGTAGAAGTTTCATGGGTGGTATCATGACTACACCATTTTTTCCTTTTTTTTTTAATGACCTAAGAAAAAAAGTTTTGCCTTTAAAAAGTGTTTAGGTTGTTGGTTTTATGTGGAACCCTGTACAATAAACACAACACTACTTGAGTTTACCTGGGAAATTTATCACTTCAAATTAACATCGAATTTTCAAAAAGTTAAATTTAATGTGTCCGAATAACATAGCTATGCAAACAGTGACTAGTTTTGTCAACAGACGGCACAGTCACTCGGCACCAGGAGTGAACAATCCATACGCAGTTTTGGACGCTACAAATATTCTTTCTTGAAATTGGGTTTTAGTTCGATGCCAAACAAGGGGCTACAGCGACTATCTAGTCGCATTGGTCTTCTGTACAGTTCCTCCACTTCCAATGTTGAGGCGCACACCTCTATCATGCACTACAACAGCTATCTCTATTATATAATCTAAACAGTAACCATCAGAATTGCCCGTCACAAATGTGTTCGCTTTTAAGCTAATTTTACGTTTTAGGGATAATTGTCAGCACTTAGGCCTAATTTACAACTTTAATTTCGTAAGTAGCAACTAACGGAGATTTGGATTTTATACAGTAAGCCTATTCATTTTTACAACACGGTATGCCTCCGCGCACACAATTACAGTGTTACAACGTAATGCGCAACATAGCCTAATATAGATCAGTGGTAGCAGGGAAGGGACAGGAGAAACGCTGCAGCAGCGACTCGTAGCAACTATTGACGTTGCCATGGTTACGTGATTTTAGATCTAATTTTCATTTTTCAGGCCTAATTTTTTTAACGGTAGTTTTAGTTTCGTAAGTAGCAGATAGGCCTAATGGAGAATTTGGTTCGATCGTAAGCCTATAGGGATGTTTTTAAAGTCAGCGGCTCGCGAGCCGCTTGGAAGCGAGGCAAGCTTTCCCATTTTTTAATTCAAGCCGCTTGCCGCTGAGAAACTTTTTCGTCGTTTTTAAAGTCAGCGGCTCGCAACAAAAACAGTCAATATCTGAGTTCATATGCGACTGGAAAATCGCTTCATCAGGATGAATTCTTTATCTTGCTGTCACGGATTGTAAGACTGCAAGCATTTACTCAAACAATGACGGATTTAGCTAATCCAGGTAGCGTTGTTACCATGGCAACGACACACTTGCCACCGCGATTAACTTCTAGCTGCGAGAATGCAAAGGCAAGTCGTTGCGTAAACGCACCCTTAAAGTCCTAGACAGAAACAAATTTCGTGCGAAGCGATGCATTATTACGTGCCTACAAGGTCACAATTCCTGCACTTATGTGTGGCGTTTATTGACAGACTTTGACGTCTTTGGTAAACCATCCTGCGACGCCATGCAGTCGCGAGCAGCCAGTCTAGTTAGGGCTTTACTGGAGCATGCGGCTTTCGAGATGTCTATACGTAGTGACCATGGCCTAGTAACCATGAGAATACGACCAGTGGCGGATTTAAGGAAGCAGCCTTGGGGGGGGGGGGGGG
>JAHWFP010082810.1:25027-62853 GCA_023313725.1 Lithobius niger
GGGGGGGTGACCTTTGGAGGGGGGAGGGGGAAATATGACCCACAAGCAAAAGTCAAATTCGGAAAACAGACCACCTCTGTCGGTGGGCCGAACTACGATTACTCAAAAAAAAAAGGTCCTCAAAGGTCGTCTTGTTGCCTCCCCCCCCCCCCCACTATAAATACTTCGATCCGCCCCTGAGTGCCAAAGCCACTTGCCACCAAGTACCACAAGGGTACCGTAAGGCAACCCGGGCAGACAATAAAAAAAATGACAAGCCGGGGGGGGGGGGGGGGGAAGCAACTACCAATCGCAACCGGTCTTCTGTACACTTTTGCCACTTTTGTTCATTTTATCTAATTTTTGGTCACCGAATCTAATGGTGAAAACCGTTTGTCTCTTAGTACCGTTCCATAGATTATGGGCTCACTTGTCGGCCACTTCCGGTAACTTGTGGCCCCTTCCGCTTCATACTTCTGGCGAAAACAGTTTGTCTCTATCTGGTACCGTTCCGGAGTTGAAAAAGGTGACGGACATACTAAGTAGCTGCTGTGGTATTCCTGTAGATAAGAGTAAAAGGGTAAAAGTGGCAGCCCAATCGGCATTTACAATATAGTGGCCTTCAGAAGTAATTTTACGCTAAATTTTTTATACTAGGACCAATGCCTAATAAAAATTTCGGCAAACGAATTTGACAAAATAAAAGAAAAAAAACTATCATAATTAATTATTTCTTCACCCCTCCCTCCTTCGATGCGGCTAAAAAAAAATTTGTGTCCCACATATTCGTCCCTACCATTTCCCCAGGCAGTAAATAGTGTCCAGTACTCAATTCAAAACCGAATGGGGGAAAAGTAAGACTTGTTGCTAAAGGTGAAGAAATTCACTGATGTTTATTTTAAAATCCAAAATTTTCAATATCTTGCCCAATCAATTGGCGTTTACCAGTAAGCTTATAAATTAGAGCTGGCCTCGTTCACGTATGTGCAAACGTTTCTATTTTTATCACGACTCGTAAGGTTTCCATCGCCTCAACAGAAATTATTATCGCAACATGGAACCTCATTACACGCCGTACAGGAAGTTATTAAAATTGCGCGGCTCGTAAAGGACCCGACCCAATAGGTATGGGGTATGGGGAATAACTGCGAGCTCCCCCTGTGGACCCTAGGGTGGATTCCGGAAGCTGGACGAATTGTACATGGCGTCGTATCTAGCTTTTGGGGTGTGTGGCTAAGTGGTGATTACACAGAAAACGAACGTTTCATTTTGTGCAGTGACACTTCCGGCCAGCACAATGTACAATTTTTTTTCCTGGAAAAGTGGTGTGACAATATCAAGGCACTGTTTCCTTCACCCCTGCACAACGTCAAGCTGTTCTGTGTAAACAAACAATTACTTCACAGTTAATTGAAAGTGCACAAACTTGTTATTCTGCGCCCTTTGAGGCTATCTTGTTTTAGGCTTCTATACAAAGGTAACTCTTAAGGCCTACGTCCTCATGTATGTAATGGATAAAATGCAAAGCCCATTCCTTGGCAGCGAGTGAGATCTACTGTTCACACAACTACTGTAAAACAAGTGTTTTCATTACAACGTGATTGTGATACAAAAAATGGCATCCACGCATGGCATGACACGATCACAGATATTTCCATGGCAGCCAGAGACTTTAATACATATCTGCAAGCTTACGTCCTATTGGCCGATGATCGTAGACAGTTGTGTTGCTTATTCTTAGTAACGCAGAACTAGCTTACGGATATTGGAGGCTATACGCAGAAATATCACAAGTATGACTTGCGTGAACACTATTCTGGCCTAAAAGACTTGTAGCCTACTACTGATATGCAGGGCCCCCACAACGGGGAGAGGGGGTGAGTGGGGATTCAGGAGAACGCGCTGTACCCAGGCCCTGTCACTGAAGGGGCCCGCACTGCCTAACAAATTTTTTTTTTAGCAATTGTGAATCTATGAGATTGAGTAATGCACACGATTTGTACGTATTATGAATCTTTTGTACTTCCAACAAACAACAACTCCAATCCAACTGCAATGAGCACTGCAGTGCAAGGCTATCAGGGAAGCCTTCAAACGTAAGTAGCAGATTAATGAATGAACCAAACCGTTAAAAGGACATTCCTCTCAGCGACATTTTTCTCGATCCTTCACATCTAGTACGGCCCCTAAGTTTTATTTACTTATCATTAGTCAATCCCTAGCTATAAATCCGTTTTAAAATGTGGCGTCTACGAGACTTCCTGTTGAATGTTGGTTTTAACTTTATTTACTGCGTTCCGCACGTATATGATCCTTTGCGCACCTACAATAACCATGACGTTTCATTGTTTCCGGTTGTGACGACACAGTTTTTGCGTCAATGCTGCTACGTGACCCGCAATTCGTCTACTGGGCCAGACGTCGTTCCGCGTCGTTCACGTGATCACGAGAAGACGAGGACGGAAGTGACGTTGTAGTATTACTACGCCGAATCTCGCGACGGCAGCGCGTGGCTGTTATAAGGCAGGCCGGATGTTGCTTTAAAGTGGCACTATCACCGATTGAAAGCAGACGAATTCTGACAACATCTAGCGCTGTGTAGTACCATCTAGCGTTTGCTTGCACCACGCGAAGGAATGCATAATGGCATTTCTTTTAACGAAACAAACAAGCCACGACATCCTTAATTATTGAGTGAAAATTTGGTACATCCTCGTGCATCTGCGAGCAAATTATAAAGGTTAACAATATCAATGTCGCTAGATGGCGCCACGGTATTTTCGTTCGCATTTCAATCGGTGATAGTGCCACTTTAAGCACAATTACTTTGGCCAACGAATATTATAACAGAGTGTAACCTTTTTACGATTTCAGTCGGGGGAGGGGGGGCCCGCTATTGTAGTTATTCCCAGGCCCTTAACTTTGGTGTGGGAGTCCTGCTGGTAATGCCGGTTCGAATCACGCGACTGATAGGACTTAAAAGACAATGACCGAGCGTACACGGAGGTTTCTTATGTCGCTTTACCTTACGTCGATTTGAACTCACATCGACACGGGTACACGGAGGTTTCTGCAAAGCCGGTGTAGAGCTACGTTCATCTAATCCCCCATCAAGCAAACCCCTCTTTATTCCAAAGTCCCCATTCACCTAGCTGGCTCTCGACTTCGTTTTAACGAAGCGACAGGTGGCCGTCCTAGTTTCGTGACGTTTAAGCGCGCTCTTTTCAACCAATCACAAGGAAGCAGTCCTTAGGGCGACGTAGAAAATGGGTTTTAGGTGGGTACACGTAGGTTGTTAAAAGTGCTTCAACTCCTTACGTCCTTAAGAGGTGGTTTGAGATACTGCGACTTGAAATGGTTCTAGATGGTTAAACGGACGTTTCCTTGGGAACTGCTTAAAAATTGCTACGATGACTAGTTCCAAAATATGCATTGCCATATACATTTCTCAACCCCTTATCAAAAGTTTCCGAATCGCAGCGTCTTTCCGCACAATAGCGCGCTAGCCATTATGAATAACACGCCTGTCATCGTGTCTTCATCTCCCAGTTCCAGGTCATTGGGCTGGGCGTGGCTAACTAATCAACTGTCCCCACGCTCGAATAATTTTTTACAAGACTTTTGTTAAGACAATTTAATTCTGGGAAGATGATAACCCGATAAGTTACGGTCAAATGCGTCAATACTGCAGTTCTAACATTTGTACATTATACGACAAAAACTAGAATAAATTTGTAGACAGCATTCAATAGCTATTGGAATAAAACCCTTAACGGCCTGTCGACACCGTCCTTAAAAACGATATCACGCAAATCTTGCCTTTATGAATCCCTCCTACACCTTTCCCACCGTGTCACAGCTTCAGCACCTCCCCCCACCCCCTCCTTTGAAAATGACTCCACATATTTAAAGAAACCCTAAATGTCGCAGGATCCCTTCCCCTTGTCGTCGATGAAGGCTGAAATGAGAAAATTGTTACCATAACTTTTTTCCACGTTTTTATTTACAGTATTTTAAATTGTAAAACGGAGAAAGTTGCGTTGGATCACTTTTTTAAGGCGTAATATTTTACGAAAAAGGTTTTGTAATATAAAAGCTTTTTTTTTTTTTTTTTACATAAGATGTATTACTCTGTACAAAATTTCTGGACGTTAAATTGCTTGACTGTCTCCTTCCCTTTCTTCAAAACTGTCACACTCAACCTCCCTGATCCCCTCTAGCGCGAGACCATTTTATGGACGGCCGAACACGCCCCCTACTGTGAACACGATGCTCCTGCTCAAAAATAGGGCCGGAAAAAAGGTTCCGAGAGGGGAGGGGGGGCGAAAAAAGGCTTCAGTTAGAAAAGGCCTACGTCAGAAAAAAACAAGAAGCTGGCAAATTTACCAAAAAACATGAAATAAGCAAAGTCTTCTGGCCATAAATTGTGTGAAGACTTTTTTGCTTTACATATCATTCCTCCTCCCCCCCCCCCCCAAATAAATATGTTGTCTTCTCTACGCCCGTGCTCAAGAAATCGTTTAAAAATTAGGCGCCAAGTTGGCTCCTTCCTCATCATTGTTTTTAGTCTGCAATCACAGAAAAAAAAGCACTTAAGTATATTTTGTTTGTAAGGATTAGATTTAATTCTCTCAGTGCTAGCAGTAACACAGAATAGCAAACTCCAAAAATAGGAAAAAAAAAAGGAAAACTTTTTTTCCTCAAGACCTTTTTTCTGCGGACCTTTTATCCGCGGACCTTTCATCAACGCCAACCGGAACTGGGAAACGTTTTGTCGCCGTCAACCGACTCGATATTTACCTAATTGGAAGCCCTACAATCTCCGTGCAGCAACGTTTCAAATCACCCGACAAAGACGTCCTCAGCATAAAATGCCATCTCACGGTTTTGACACACCTACCGGGCAAATGTTATTTTGCCATTGTACTGGAGTGTACAAATGACGTTTAGTGGGTGGGCTTGCTGGTAAACAGCCAGAGTCTTTCCAGTTTTCCATTTCTTTTTCTGTTTTTTTTTTAAACCAAAGGGAGAAAGCATGCAATTTCAGATAATAGCAAAAAATACTATCTTTGTATTTCGGAAGAGATGAGGCAGGAGGGAGTGGATTCGTTTTTAATAAGCTGGGGAATGACCTTGCCTCCAGAGTTGATAGTATATGAAGTCCTAGGGCTAAGGAGGGGTGGTGAGGTGATGGACGCCAGAGGCTACCCGAATACGTAGTTTCAATGTCACTGACTTACAGGCTGACCTATCAGCAGGATGGAAAGATTTCGGAGATTGTCCTGGCTCACTTGACGGCCATCATTTTTGGCTCGAAGTTAGCTGGTGACGGCGTAGTACAGCGGTAGTACGGTACTGAGTAAATGCTGTGTGATGGTGTCTGCGCAACACAGGTTGGATGGAGTTGCGGTTGGGGAGCTTATTATGTATCGCTATATGAACTGTTCACCATTTAGGCAATACAAAGTTAAAGGGACATCCGGCCTATCTTATAACAGCCACGCGCTCGCCACCCGTGCATATAGGACCGCAAAGGTCAACTGAGATAGTAGCTGCGTTCCTGGCAGCGAAAAATGCAGCTACTGTCTCAATTGGCATTTCGCATAATAGACGAACCGGCATGAACGCGTTAATCGTGTCGTCACAAACCGGAATGATTCTCGTATTTTACATCACAGTTTATAATATTTAGGCTAGTGTCTTATAATTTTGCTTCGGCGATCTATTGGAATAATTAATTTTAATTTTTACGGCATTTTAGTCTTTTAGATTTTTTGTCTCATGGTAATTAATAGAAAATTAGTACATGCACAAACAGAGATGAAACGTCATGGTTATTGTAAGTACGCAAAGGGCAATTTACTACGTAATATAGTTAATTATTATTCAACAGAAAATCTAGACGCCACATTTTAAAACGGTTTTTTACCAAGGGATTGACTAACGGTAAGGAAATAGACCTTTGGGGCCGTACTTGATGTGGTGGATCGAGAAAAATGGCGCTTGGAGGAATGTCCTTTTAATTGTTAGCTTTACAGGCGCGTGCGGGTGCCTTAAATCATCGCGGGTCAAATTGTTCTATTTAAATCTTGGTCCACCCGCTAAACAGGGCTGACCAGAGGGAAAAAGCAAGACGGCTTCTACACCTATATGCCCGTGCTTCAAGCGGGTCCACGCTAAAAAATAAAACGGCAAAAGGAGGTTCAATGTTCAGTTGCACACAGGCCTTGGCTTCCGACAGGATCTACTGACAGGGCCGTATCACATGGTACGACATTATCTGACATTAAAAGGCAAAAAAAAAAAGCAATCCTTACCCACGGGCCGTTTTGCCATGTATAAGTATAGCGAACCATGTAAAGGGGGGCCAATAGAAAATTGGGACCCATAGGCCCCAACACACCTATGGGCCCTGCCGCTAAATATCATATTTTCGCAAAAGTTTGACAGACTTTGACACCCCAGTATACCAGTTTTTGCAAATTTCAAGCCTATACCTCAAATCACTAAGAAGTTATTCGGCAAAACAAAAAAACAATGAATACTAGAAGACAAATAATGTACTAGCAAAATATATTTTTTTAGGCACACTACATACTATTTCAGCTTTCAAATAGTATTGAAGAATTGTCCAAGAAATGTGGTCAGTAAAATAAAAAATAAAATAAAAAGCCTAGTTGCCTGGTGCTTCAATTTGCAACCTCGCCCGTAAACTAAACAACTTTTTTTTTTTGCGTAACCTATTATGGTTATTTTTATACCGCTGTTTTCGGTATTAACAGGCGCCTATATATGCCTACATATCACTGTCCATTCCTTGTCGCAAGGTCGTTTGGGTGGGAAGCTGCGGTTTTGATAACTGGCTCCAGACTCCGCTAGAATCTTATTTTACCAAAGCATCTACATTTTTAAACCGCAAGTGAGAGAAGACTAATAGCGACAGCATGCTCTGATTAGCTGTTGTGCTCCTACGCAATCAGCTTCGGCCAATCAAAACGGACGATTTATGGGTGACCGTCTAATAGCTCGCACCTGACAAAAGAACATGAGCGCCATCTCATACCCTAATTGGAAACCACAAGCGAGAAGTGAGGACACAGCCAATGCAGAATGAGAAAAAAGCTCGCGCCTGAAAAAGGAACATGAGCGCCATCTCATACCACAATTGGAAATCACGAGAGAAAAGTTCAAGGCCAACTGAGATTAAACAGTAACACTCCTCAGTGCAGCGAGAAGTCAAAAACCTCGAGGAAACCCACGAGAGAGACGTGGAAATATGGCTGACAACATGAGCCCACGTACGACTCATTCGTCCTCCCACTAGTACTGAAGGATGTTGTCCACGGAGGGGGGGGGGGGCCCTGACACACCATTTACCAAGGACATGCATGCCGTCCTTAGGCAGTTACCAGCTAGTCACTTTAAATTCCTGGCCCGTGCAAGAAATGCAATTTCTACCCCAGTCGGCCTTGGCTTGAATAAGCGAAATTCATTGCTAGCTTCAGAGTCGTTTCAACGCTGTTGCTTATTAGAAGGGTTTTAATTGGATCAGCCACAACAGGAGTGACAATTTTCACACTGTGATTATTAGTTAAAACCTAAACAGCGTAATTTTCATCTAGGTTATCCAAGGTCGAAATCGGTATTTGTGAAAATACCGATGGCAATCAAAATTACGCGTGGTTCATAAATTGTAACGTGGTCCAAATTAATATGGTCGACAAAAGCTTTTGTTTGAACAGTTTAAAAGTTGTTGGTTCAAATTTGTAAAACCATCTAAGAAAGTAAGTAGTTCAGGGAGTTGCGTAACGTTTTTTTCCAGTGCTGAGAAAACAAAATTAGCCCACGTGTCGCTAGGGGTGGCACGATAATCGATAATTCGATAATAACGCGATAAAAATTATCGTCGATTATCGTATCACACTTTTCTGATTTATTGAATTACCGTGCCAACCTCGATGCTTAAATTGTCGTATCTCGGAAACTTAACAGCTAGAAACAAGCGGTTTGCGGCATTGCGTGCGGAATTACAAGGGCTCTCCAACCAAGTGTGCAATACTTTGTTGGAGATTGGAGAGTTAGTTTAATGCAAACTATATTTAAGCAGAAAGTGGCAGCACAACTGCGAAACTGTGCCTACATGGTGAGGAAGTAATAGGCAATGGCGAGTGTATTTTCATGTTGCACTGTACGCTTTAGCCAAGGATTTTTTTTTTAATTAACAAAATTAAAATGGTTACTCTTACCTCAAAATTTGTTTTATCGAAATATTATCGATTATCGCGATAATTTAAAAAGTTTTATCATGATAAAATTATTTGTAATTGTGCCACCCCAACATGTAGTCTACTATTCGTGCTAAAAAAAACATGCAGTCGCACGTTTGCACTGGTAATAGGCGAGAAACGGTTTTTAAAAACTTCTGTTAGTCCTACTTTCAAAACAGATGTAAATACAACTGATTATTAAGTAAGCAAGAGACCCACATATGTTGGGTCAAGTAAAACATTATTGAGATCTGTTTTTAGGTGTGCTATTGTTATAATAACAATACCACACATAAAAACAGATCTCAAATTGTTAATCTTTGTTTTGTTATTAATGAATTCTGAAGTTGTTAAATTTGGCTTTCCGTCCTGTTAAATTGTGAAGTTCCTATCTGCCTTTATGGAAGGCCTTTTGTGATCAACAGGAACTTTACCAGTGACAGACGCAGGCTAGCTTAATTTAGCCTATCGTAAGAAACACTGCACTTAGATTATTTAACTTAAATGGCTAAACTGTATTTTTTCAATAACCAATTTTTTTTTTCGCACTTGTCAATCAACGTGTAACTAGAGAATGAGTAAAAACCCTAATTTTTGTTATTAAAAAATTGATTTTGGATTACGTTCTTAACCACGTTTCTAAATCAGTTATATTCCTGCGAATCCAGCGTGCCTTTCTGAATTGGCATGGTGAGCAGATTTTGGAATGACCTCATGAATTCTAAAGAAAATGGTTCCTTTCTGCATTCCACATAATGGCATAAAAATAACGGTTAAAAAAATGCTTTTAAAATCAAAAATCTATTTATTCATTCTAGTAAATTGTGTTGAGCCGTAAGTGATCTGAAGTCAGCTAATGCTGGTAGAAGTCAACCAGCTTAATTCTGAAACTTATTTGAAATTTAAACGCATTAAGAAATCGAGCAAGGAAGTGGTGAGGGAAGGGTGGGGAGGGGGAGGGGGAAGCAAAAACGAGGGATTCGAGCTGGGAAACCTCCAATCATATCAGATTGAATGGTAAATTTGTATTAACCTTTAAGCGAACCCGAGATTCTGAGTTTCATTTTTTAAATCTGAATCGCTCGCCCGACAATGTAGCTTGCGGTAAGGGAAAAAAGCAAGTAGTTGAATTAACGTCTTTTCTACGGGTGAGGTTATGGACGGAGATGGGAAATTTTGCTTATGGATCTTTTACTTGCCACAATCGACACGAGCACGAACGGAATTCCGGGGCCCTCCTTACAACGCATTTCTGGGACACCTGCTTAATTAGACATTACGAGGAGGAATGTTAAAAAAAAACATGTGAAATACGCCTGACGTAAAAATGCGGCTGCTAAATAGTTTTCAAAGGCTGCATGAGGTCATAAGTTTATAAGAAGGCCTTGAAAATCATTCAAGGTCGATGGTGGCGTTCCGAGTTAACAGCCAAAAATTTGGTTCTCCTTGAATTTATGAATTATTAGACATGATTTACACACGAGCCTGTACTGATCGAACTTGATAACACGACGCTGCAGGCTAAAATCAGTATTTATTACAGTCAGTGAAGTGTTAAGGTAGTACCGTCAATTATTGTAACCAACATACGTGTCATTCATAAAAGTTATGCCAATTCTTCTCAGCCACGCAATTAGGCCAGACGAATAAATCTCAGTCTTGGGTCACAGAGGGTTTTTTAACCTCGAGTTTGGGAAGGGTAGGTCACGGTTTCATTTTTCAATCACCCTGTTATCTTAATTGATATCAAACCAACACTTGCTTTATTATTAGACATACATAACGCTACTTCACGAGCTACTGCAACTTCATACGTGTACATGTGTCTTGCACTGCCTCTTTCAAAATGGCCTCGCTAGCAACAATGAGGAAATCAGATATCGGAGAAGTGGGTGCGGTGGAATACAGCCTACAGTGCTTCCAAGGGCGAGTGGCATACAACCACGATTGCTAAATGGTCATCACAACAAGAATGAGCCAAGGTGAGACGCCTATCCTGTCTCTATTAAAGCAACTCTCTGAAGTCTAATAAGGTGGCGTCATCCTGTTCCGCTGTTTGTTGACTGACTGACTTCCTTCCCGTTATTTTGGATTAACTCCACAATAACATCCCTAACTAAAGCTGAACCGTCGTTTTCATGCAGATATTGTTGAAGACAGAAAACTAGCAGTAAATTTGATGCTGGCTCCATTGTTCTGTACTTTTTTTCTTCTTTTTCTTGTTTGTATATTTCGGTGAAGCTACGTCGTTAGAGAATACCATAAGGATTTGAAACGCAGCAATGGATTAAATAATGAAAGCGCAGGAGGAGCCCACTTCAGGGACGGGGCCACCACAAGCCAGGTGTGCAGCCAAGCGAGGCGAAAAAGTCAAATCCAATCTTTATATTATATTATAGGCCGGGACTAGAACCATGATATATAGGCCTAGCGCTTTTCCAGTCATCCAGATAAAATGAATGTGTAATCCAAAACTCCCTGATTCGATTCCTGGCCTTAAGATAGAATGATCATTTTTGTCAGGGTTGCCGCGATTTTCCCCAGTCCAATAAAACCCACTGGTTTTTTTGTTTTTTTTTCATAAAAAGCCTGTATTAAACACAGTCAGTGGTTTCTTTTTCAATTTTTGGTGGTTTGTAATTAAAAAATGGTGTTTCTTGGATAATTTTTTTTCAACATTCAATCACGAACCCCAAATTTATACAAAAGAAAAAAAAACATAAACCTAACCAAAAGTTGATTTGTACGCAAAGGTTTTAATGTACCGTTCACCCAAGGGTACCTTCAAATAGTCAGTTGGCTCCTCACGTACCTTGAAGGTCTTGTCGATGCCATGGCGCCAGAAGGCAAGAGGGCAAATTTTGCTAGGTAATTCCTAAGGATCTTTTAAGTCCCATAATCGATATGAACAGTAAACACGGAGAACCGTACTCCACGGTTTTTTTTCCATTAATATTATTAGCTGACAAGTTTTTTTTTTTTTTGCCCTTTTCTGAAGCCATGCATTCAGTGCCGTAGCTAACTTTTTCCAAGGAGGGGTGCAAGGGTGCAAAATGTTGGCATCCTCCTCAACAAGTAAACAAATTCAAAGAAAAAGTGCAACCCAACCACAACCAAAATCTGGTGAATTTTGTCTTATTTCGACTGGTGAATTTTGGGCTCCCCTGTCTCCAGCGCCCGAGTGTTTTGCACTCTTTGCACCACCCCTAATTGTGGCACTGCATTCATTTTAGGTTTGTGCCCTCTTTGAGCAACTCGTATTCATGCAACTGACAAAATGCTATACTTAAAGTGGCACTATCACCGATTGAAATGCGAACGAAAATACGGTGGCGCAATCTAGCGACAATGATATTGTTAACCTTTATAACTTGCTCGCAGATGCACGAGGATGAACCAAATTTTCACTCAATAATTAAGGATGTCGTGGCTTGTTTGTTTCGTTAAAAGAAATGCCGTTATGCATTCCTTTGCTTGGTACAAGCAAACGCTAGATGGTACTACACAGCGCTACATGTTGTCAGAATACGTCTGCTTTCAATCGGTGATAGTGCCACTTTAAAACGGGTCCAACATTTTACGACACTGTGCAATCCATCAGATAGAAGACTCAATTATCGCTGTAACTGTAAATTTAGCAAAACCAAAGTATCGCGATAACCGGTATTATCCAAAACTCCAGACGTCACAGGTCCGAGCTTTTTCAGAGCTACTTTTTGTCCGTTATGTTTTCTTGTTCAGGATAGGTTTCAAACTAGGTTTAAAATCTGGTTTTTAAACACAAACTTACTTGGCCTATTATTGTGATGTGAAAAATAAAAATAATTCTTCTCTGTGTATCTGCACCCAAGTATTACATCATCAAATCAATATTAACGTATCCATCCCCCCCCCCCCCCAATTAAAGTTCAATTTGATATAAATATTGTAGCTGCATTATCAACAGTGATCTCTTTCCACAACAACAGGAAGCAACAACGAACCTTTTGCCGCTGGGACGGAAAATAAATTTGATACTCTGCAGTTATTAAACGTTTATCTCGGATGAAATCAACAGTACTGAAGTAGCTATATTAGTAAATGCATTAAACATTATAAAGGTAGTGGGTGGAGCCCGGGACATGACGTCACGCTTGCATAATTCATTTCATGCTATCCGATGGAAACCGTTTCGCTCTCAGAAGAAAATTTCGTCTCGCTTTTTTTTTTTCTTTTTCCGGAGCGCCGTTAAGATTAAATCCGCCCGTCTAGCTGCGCGTGACGTTTGCTATCAACCAAGCATAAAATACGGAAGGACGTAATAACGACACTTTCATAGAATAACATTGCCAGAGAGCGTTGATCAGGGATGGCGACAGCTCCAAATTTTCAGCCAAAACCATGATTTTGTAGCTTCAATACAGGGGGATTGGTTTTAAAATAGTAGGCTAGTGTCACGTTACGCACATTTGGAGGAAACCAGCTACCTAGTCATTTGTTAAAAGAGTAACATTTTCGGTTGGTACGCCCATATTCAACAAAACAAAAGACAAAAAAAAAACAATAAAATTCGTATAGTCGTTCCTCAATTGTAGTCATCGTGACTGAGCAGGGAGAGAACTCATCCAGGTTGCTGGAGGTTTATGGGTCTGGTCGAACACCTGGGAAAGGGACCTTAGCAAAGTCCCTGCCAGGACTGACGGCCAGGGTATCATGAGAGCCTACCATGCTTCCTCAGCGGCTATGGGAACTATTCTGGTCAATTCTGGACAATCTTTCGGCCTCGATGATCGGAGGTTTACCGGATCGGATTCCCGGGTTGGCAACTCCCTTTACCAGATATTTCTCCTTCTCTTCAAAATTGCTTCGGCTGACTTAAAAATAAAAAATTGTCACTGTAGAAATTAAGAAAATTTAGGAAAAAATCAATCAGTGTATGCAGTTGGCGGCGAGCGATTTTTTTTGTTAACCTCATTGTTCTAAATGATAAATAATTTGTTGGAAAGGCAACAAATCAGGATAGGGTATAATTAGCACTTATACTTTTCCCCACCTAAGTAAGAGAAGAAATAGAGCACAACAGTTGCAAGGGGAAGGTTCAAGTATTACGTCATCAAGTTCGTCGTTTCTTGATAACAACTGGGCGAAGAGGGTGGCCAATTGGTGACTTAAGCATTAACCTCCCCCCCCCCTCCCTAGGAAAACAAACTTTAAAGGGGAGGATACCCCCACCTCCCAAAAAAGTCCTCAGAAATCTGGCGCTACATAGAAAATACCCGGGGGGGGGGGGGGGGGGGGATGACAATGGCTAATTTCTTGTAACGTAACACTTGAACGTTCCCAAAGAATTGAGTAAGGCACCCAACAGCCATCATACGAATTTTATTGTTATTTGTTGTTTTTTTTATTTTTAATTTAGTGTGGTACTAATGACGACGAATATATCAGCCGAAAATTTTGCCACTAAATATATTGCAGGGAAACTCCTCCAGATGAGAGAAATATTATTTCGAAAGCATAATCGGTTTCGTGTTGTACATATTGTCATACAACTAGGGCAGTGACAAGATTTTTTTTACGGGGGGGGGGGGGAGGTTGGAAGGGTCAATTCGTCTGAGGCCTGGAAGCATTGAGAGCCTGGAGAATGTTTTTCTTTCATTTTTTTACGGCACTAATAAACGTTAAATTGAGTTAATTTGTAGACTTTGAACAGAGCAGGGGTATAACACCGTGTTCAGGAACAAACCGTGTATCCTTAAGATTTTATTGTTTGTAACAGCTATTAAGTCACGTCCATCGGATAGTAATAGGAGACACGGAATGCAGTGTAGGGGAAGAATATAATAATTAATAATAATAATAATAATGGAGTTTGGCACTCATAAGAAGTGCGATGGAAGGAAGCAGGGTTGTCGGCCACTTATACTGTTCCATTTGTATTAAAATAAAATTTGTCATGAGCATGGAGAGCAAGTATATAGCCGATTTAAATTTTCATTTTATTTTTTCTCAATGGGTCGTGTATATTCCGGCCTTTACAGAAAATGTGTATGGTCTACCTCACTTAACAGCTGCGGGAAATGTTAACATTTTTTTACGGTTACCACGTTCGAAGGAAGCTAGTTCCATGGGTTTACTACCCTCACCGCAAATAATGACCTACGCATTTCTAATCGCGCTGCAGGTTTGTTTAATTTAAATATGTGCCCGCGTGTGTGTCTCGTCGTGGACAATTCGAAAAGAGGAATATCAGTGTTGAGGAAACCGTCTTCTTAAAATCTTGAAAGTAAGGGTTAGATCCGCCTTCAAGCGTCGTAATCCCAAGGAATCAAGTTTCAATAGCTGGAGGCGGCTTCCATAAGTTAAATTTTTCATCCCAGTTAAAGACTGCGTAAACCAACGTAAATACACATACATGCCCAGCGTTAATTGGGCGATAAGTCTGTCCTCCTGTCCGGTGTTTTTCAATTTTTGCAGGAGGTACAGATGTATGACAAGATTTAGATTAGGGGTTTGAATAACATCTCTGTAATGTGTGGTGCAGTGGCAACCTGGACCACTGCACTGTGACTGAGGTTGGCGCTAATGACCAAGTTGTCGACGCGCCATTAAGCCTCATTCCCCCCCCCCCCCCCCCGTTAAGTAGTACTATAATGATTTGTTTTCATTTAGCTTAACTTAATTCAACATAGAACAGGATACTCTGAAATGCCGAAAATATTTTGCATATTTTTTTTTGTGTTCATATTTTTTTACACCAGGCGTAAAAAAAAGGCAGTTCAGAGCCCGAGTTTGTAAAGCTCTTCATATTATTCCTAGCAATTTAGGAAACATATTTATACATATTTAGGTTTATAGATATTAAAGTAACAACAGTCCTGAATGTTGCAAGGTTCATTCATTGATAACTACTATCTATCAGATACGTAATTAAATAAATATGAGTGTCGTAAAACTTTCATTCGAAAAGCCAACACCGGAAGTGATGAAAAACTGGCTGTCACGCTCCAATGACGTCTCGATTCGAGAAACGTTGGAGAGAATTTGAAATCGCCTCTTTGGCAATACTGAGATTACTATAACACGCTCAGTTGACCAAAGGCGAGCCAATAGTCCAAATTTTTTTTTTCCTTTACCTCTAAGCATATCCTATGAAAAAAGATTACTATACAAGACAGGCTAGATTAGGTGGGCTGAGCAACTTGATGCTACAAGTTACATACTTACGTTTTTTATACGATTCTTATATTACAAGGCCTTTGCAACAATTTTGTTTACATTACTTTATTTCATTATCTCAAATAAAAAATACAGTTCGACACGAAACTTGAAATTAGCTTGAAATTGCTTACGTAAGGCACGAATTTATGTCGGAATAACTCTTTTCATCCGTCACATCTTTGTCCTAATGTCTGATATTAATTCAAGGGTTCGAACTATTCGAATGAATAGGGGCCATTTCAGAGACGGCAATGACCCATGGAAAAGTGGGTCACTTATCGAAAATTTAGCACAGTTTTCTTCTTTCTTTGTATCATCCCAGAAACCTTTTCGGTGATATATTTAACGACAGTGATGAAAGTGGTTAACTTTTTCAGATCCATGACTTAAATTTTCTCATTAGGACCTAAATGGACAGCAAGTAGAAATAATAACATTAAATTTTCGTACAGCATAAGTTTTTTGTTTGATTGCTACCCTACCACGTTTATGTAAATTCTGCTTTGGAATTGGATGGTTGCAAAGAACAATCGCTCAAAATATTGTTTCTCAAATGGGTCATGGTGAGTCACATTTCAATAAAGTTGAAATGCGTCAGATGGGTCATGGGTCTGAAAAAGTGACCCACCTCCTCTGGGCAATTTGCAAGATCTCCAAGAACGGCATTTTGCAGTCCACACTGGGCCTGTAGAGGAAAACCGCACGCAAAGAGTTATTTTTTGTAACTAACTTTTGAGTACGTTTAGTTTCGAGTAAGTTTCAGCTGGAAACAAAAAAAGGGTTAACAACAACCCAGTATTTTTTTTAACACATTGAAACTAAGCAATACGAGCCCCTAAATCCGGCATGGGATTTTCCATGGTTAAAACTGAGTAGAAAGGTTGGAGTTCATATTTTGGTTTTGCATCCTCGACATTGTCACGTTGCACAGCAGAGGGTGAAAATTTGTTCCCCTAACTCATTATTGGGTAATTCTAAGGGCAAGCTTACGCAACGGCTCGCCTTTGCATTCTCGCAGCTAGAATTTAATCGCAATGGCAAATGTGTCGTTGCCATGTAACAAAGCTACCTGGATTAGCTAAACTCGACATCATTTGAGCAAATGACTGTAGTCTTATAATCCGTGACAATACGATAAAGAATTTCTCCTGACGACACGATTTTCCCAGTCGCTTCTGAACTCACATATTGACCGTTTTTGTTGCGAGCCGGCAGAGCTAAAACCGCCGCCATGTTGGAATTTCAGATGATTTCCAGCTTCTAGCTACGAGAAGTCGAAGGAGAGTCTTTGCATAAATGCGCCTTAACCTGATATGTTACAGGAGAGGAAAAGGAAGAACGCGCAGTTAAAAGTGCAGTTTGTGTTGGAAACTGTAAATATAGCTTTATAGTGTCCGCAACCTATCTCGAGTTCGCCACAAAACGCAGATAAGCGATTGTACGTTTTTGGTAGCAGAGTGCCTTGTTGATATCAAATACGGTTACAAAAACAATGGCGGCCGTCGATTAAAGCCGCCCCCTTCAGGAAGACGTAGCCGCTCATAAAATATTTGCAGTACTCAAGATACATCGCACACACAATAAATGCATCGTTTGGAAAACACGAACTTCTTACAATGCCACAAACACTACGACACACAGTTGAAAATATAAACGAACCATTTACGATGGGTAGTAATTAGTGAAACGCCGTTGCCAGTAATTTGCGAACATGCTACCAATGAAAAGAAGGCGTACGTCTAGCGCCCATAAGTTTGTTGGCTTGGTAAATGTTAGTTCGCTTTATACTGCAGGTATAATAAAAAAAATTACATAAATCGTATGGTTGGAACTCCTTTCTGCTGAGATGGACATGTTTGTACACTAATTAAGGTTGACACTTCTGGATTGTTTTTCGTCACCCCAATTTTTTATTTTAAATACGATTTTTGAAAAGACATTTTTTTTAAATATCACTGTGGCCAAGTATAATTGCCCGTTACCAAGGGTTACTAAACACATTTTCTATGCAATATTACCTAAGTTACTCTTTTCTGCTCTAGCGTGAAATAATAGCTGGAGTAATTATAATTGTTCTGATTTATAAACAAATCAACGGAAGTTGCACGCTTCGTCAACTCACCCCGTCCGTGAATTCATGAAATCAAGTAAGCCTAAAGCGTCGTGTTTTGGGGAAGGAGGAAAGAACTGGAGGAAAGGGGCCGGGGGACGATGTTAGTATACGATCTACAGCTCTGTGGTACGATAAACCTCATGATCTCGGCTATCGTTGATCAATATCAATCAACCGCTGTGCGGAATTACCAGGACGTGTTTGGAATGCTAGCAACACCACATAAAAACATCGGTTCAGTGGACGATTCAGAATGGTTCAGGAAAACAATCAATAATGTAACTCTTTCGAGCAAACGTAGATCTAGGGGGGAAAAAAAGACTACATAGGTTCAGTATGCCCCAAACACGATTGTTTGCCTGCCTTAAACCAACTCTGCCGAAACTTGCAGGAACCGACATGCGGTTCCCAGCCATATACCTGGGTCAATTTTGAACCCGAAAAACCCAAGTTGTGCTCGGTTGACCCACGGCCTAAACCTTTTAACGGGAGGGAAGGCCAACCGGAAGGAAAGAAAAAACGACCAAACCTGCATGATCAAGGAATCAAATCCAGCTATTATGTCTTCCGGAATCCTAAAAGTTGTTTTGGAACTCCCCATTTTCCCTGAAACCCTTCTTTCTTTCACCATTCTCATGATTACCAGCACATTTAACAACGCTTTTCCTTATTGAAAAGCTTTGTTTTATTTAATTTAGCATCCTGTAAACCTATTTTTTTCAGAGGGTTTTATAAATAAATCAATAAAATTAGTCCCTCAGTTCCATCAAAATGATGCAGTCATGGTGGCTGAATGGTGAGAGACTCAAGCCTTGTTGCTTGAAATAACCCGAGGGGACCCTAGTAAAGTTACTGACGGGTGGCGTGAGGGGCTGCACACTCTTTCAGCAGTATGAAATCCTCAGTCTGGGTATTATGGAAACGTCTTCTAGCCTTTCCTTGATTGGCGGTTCAATCCTTGTGTTTGACAGCTAGACACAACTTTCTTGCAAAAAAATAAATAAATAAAAAAAAAGGTCAAAAATAACTCGACATAATAATATACGCAACACTAAAAAATCCCACAACAATAGCTGACAATAGTCATCACCACTGTCGCCACAGACAACTCACGTGGCCCTGGCTAACAATTTGCTCTCCAGTCCTTAAAAACTGGCCCTAATCATCTGGACAAGGCAATCTGGCAAACTATTACAACTTAAAGGTACACTCCGCCTGCCATATAACAGCCACGCGCAGGTCGCCATCCACGCATGTCACCATCGCACCGTTTCGCGAGACTGCGTAGTAATATAAGGCCAACTAAGGTAGTAGCTCCGTTCCTCGCATCTACTATCTCAGTTGGCTTTGGGCATAATAGACGAACCAGCATGAATGCAAAAATTGTGTTGTCGCAAAGCGGAATGATTTTCGTATTTTAAAATCACACTTCATAATTTTTTAGGCCAGTATCTTATAATTTTTCTTCGGCGATCTATTGGCATAAATAATTTTAATTTTTACCGCATTAGTCATTTAGATTTTTGATCTCATGGTAATTATTAGCAAACGATTAAAATTTAGTACATGCACACACACAGATGAAACTCGTCATGGTTATTTTACACGCGCAAAGGATCATTTAATCGCAGGATGCTATTAAATTAGTTCCCACTATTCAACAGAAAATCTCGTAGACGCTAAGACGCCACATTTTAAAACGGATTTTTGCACGGGATTGACTAACGGGAAGTAAATAGAACTTTGGGGCCGTACTTGATGTGGAGGATCGAGAAAAATGGCGGTTGGGAGGAATGTACCTTTAACACCCCTCTATTAGCAAAGAAGTGCTACCGGCAATGTGTACAACTAATTTTCAAGGGAGGCCCCCGTAGTCCTATCACTCGCTCATAGCTTCCTTTTTTTTTTTTTTTTTAAACCCCGAATGATGGAGTATTTGCTGCCTACTAAACAGCTTTCCGGTGCTAAAGGTCTGAAAAAGCCACATCAGCAGTGCAAAAATTAAGTTTCCCCTATCAGAATATAAAATGAGCTACATCGACCGTTTAAATTAAGCCACATCACCAACCCACCACCCATTAGTTTGCTTATAGCCGATATAATAATGCTTATTTAAAAAAAAAAAACAATACACGAAAGAAGAAAATACTATTGTCAATTTTTGCAGGGCGTTCTTAAAGAAAGCACTGGTGGCTAAGCTTAATTGCTGACATAGTTTGGACAGGTCTAAACCTGCACCCCCCAAAAAACTAATAATCCACTATCACGTGACGCGAAAGCCACGCCCAGTTTTCCGGAACAACGGACTGTTGTACTTAGTTAAAAAAAAAAAAGTAACCGCGGTAATTTCGAATTATTCACAAAATGGCCAGTATCCCTTAACAAACGGCGATACAAAGAGTTATTACGAGACCATTTCATACTTTTGGGCTTTGTGATTGGTCTAAATTACATCAGTCGAATCATCAATTACGTCCTCGCACGTTTCTAGTGTATGTCCTTGTTACACACAAGCAAAATAATAATAGCACAGGAAATGGGCAAATTGCGTCACGTGAAATTGCCAGGTGTGACGGCTTATATTAATTTTTTTTTCTATCAATCGCATACTAATGTTAAAACCATTATCTAACGTTGGTCTTTAGAAACTTAAATTACACGAAAGAGGGTGCGAACAGCTAAGCTATAAACCTGATCACTATGAACGGAGAAAATGACTGCTAGAATCTATATCTGGGCTAATTGCATAATTGTACTTTAATTATTTAAAGAAAGTGGACAGTGAAACTGGGTAAAAGTGCAGTTAGCTTCCAGTTATCAATGCCGGATGAAGCTAGAAAGGAGGTGTGTGTGTGTGGGGGTGGGCGTGGGGGGTGGGTTGGGGGAGGGGGTCGGGGTCTGCATCTGGAACCCGAGGACCTCTTATTATTTTTTTGTTTTTCCGCAATCATGAACTACCGTACAGCCTATATTAGAAATGTTTGACGGATAACGTTCGAAGTGAAGAAGATCTGCTTTGTGTCTACCAAGGCCCTACCCCAACCGACCCTCCTTTTTCACCCCCAAGAGAAGGGTAATATCCTCCATCGGCGGTCGCTATATGATGGCAAAAACGACGCTTAGACCTTAAAAAAATAAATCAGACTTGTTATTTCTGTCAAGTTACGTCAACCAAACTTTTTTTTAAGCCTAAGCATGTTTTTTTTATTCCTGAACTGGAGCGCAAAAGCCACGTATGGAGTGACAGAAGCCAGGAGCGTACAAAGTTCCATAGGAACTAGAAAGTAACGATTTATGATTCAATATACTCTTTAACATTTGACAATCACGTGATTATTTCCATTTTGTTATGAAATAAAAATTCCACCGTTGCCTAGACTCTTGCCAGCATCACAGTCTCATAGTATTATATACCAACCGATTTACCGACCGAACTATCTTGCCATGAAAACCAATCTTATTGTAAGTTTCTTACAAGGTGGGTGCCATTTTTTAAGTAGAATTATTTAGTCCAGCAGAATACGGAGTTGACCCAAGCACTTAGTACGAAAAGCAAACTCCAACGAAAATGGACTTGAATGACTAAGATATCACCGTTAAAAGCAACAAAATACAACCTTGGGG
This sequence comes from Lithobius niger, assembly GCA_023313725.1. Lineage (NCBI taxonomy): Eukaryota > Metazoa > Arthropoda > Chilopoda > Lithobiomorpha > Lithobiidae > Lithobius > Lithobius niger. The sequence goes on from JAHWFP010082810.1 coordinate 46,211, forward strand.
ACCCCCTGAAAATGGAGGCCATCTTGGAAAAATGGCGACACGAAAACATTTTTTTTACAATTTCCACGAAAATGGGTGCCTGTACGACATAAATGTATCGGCACAAACTTAAAGATAATGAAATTCATACAAAAAAAGTTCGTTATATAACTGTAGTATGAACGGTTACAAAGTTATTACCGGTTATATAATAATCCAATTTGGCGCCAGCTTGGAAAAATGTCAGCAAAGCACATGTATTTTTCCTCAGTTACCCAGAATGTTGTGTTAGGTTGTCTTTCCGTACGTTTATTGGATCAGGATATTTATCGCAATAAATTCATGTCACTGCAGTAATTCGTGTGCAATGGTTTGGGCGGAATTCGCCCCGATATTGTACTAATTGCGACCATTGTTTTAATCATGGTGGACGGCTTGGGGAACAAATTGATGGAATTGTTCACTTACTGTGAAAAGCATGACATTTGGTATGGATGCTCATGAAGGAAAAAAATAGCTATGATATCAACTTCAAACCCCCCCCCCCCAAAGAAAAACCGGTTAACCGTCAACAAATGTGAAGCAAAAACGTTCAGCACTCAATATTCTGGACAAGAAATGTGATATTGGCTAAAAGATTTCAAGATTAATCCCCCCCCTACCCCCTTAATTTGCACAGAGCGATCCATTGTTCAAATTATTGTTATAGTGCCCTTCGGTTTCATAGTGCTCCTGCAATCTTTCTAATAGCTCGAAATGGATATGCTTAGGTTTTTCTAAATGTTGGGGATCTATTCTTTCCATCAATCCGAACGAAAATGGTTTGACTTAAATAGGAACCGTCCTACGTTCAGTTAAATGTGAAGATGTAATGACGTAGCGGCGAAGGCATATGGTGACTTTCAAATGGAAAGTGGTCTTGCGTGCGAGTCCTATAATATTCCGAAATGGACTTGCTTAGGATTTTCTGAAAGGTGGGTATCTTATCTTTCTACCAATCCTAACCAAAATTGTTTAGCTTAGATACAAATAAAAATATTAGCATTACAATGTCACTAAGTAATCGAAACTAGGCGCTATACCAATTATAGCTACACCTTTAACCGGCCTTAGGACAGTCCGTATCGGAGATAAACAATTTCGGTTAGAATTGATGGAAAGAATATCTCCCCACCTTTCAGAATATCCTAAGTATGTCATTGGCTATTTCGGGCTATTAGAAAGCTCAAAAGAGCACTTTGAAAACGAAAATAACCATACGCTTTCGCCGCTACCACTTCACCTGTAAATGTGTGTAGCACGGTCCCCATCAAAGCTAAACAATTTCGGTTAGGATTGATGGAAAGAATATACCCCTACCTTTGAGAATATCCTAAGTATATCCATTTCGGGCTATTAGAGGGCACGCAAGACCACTTTGAATTCGAAAATCACCATAAGCTTTCGCCGCTACGCCATTACCTCTTCACTTTTAAGAGTACGTAGGAGTTAAGCAATTTTGGTTAGGGATGACGGGAAGAATAAAGCCCCACCTTTCAGAAAACCCTAAACCTTTCCATTTCGAGCTATTAAAAAGCTTGCAATAGCACTTTGAAACTGAAGGTCACTATAATGACGAATTGAACACTCGTGCAAAAATGCGATTCTGGGGTTCAATGGTTGTTGTTACCTGAAAGATGTGTATCACCTTTCTTGTCCAGAATATTATGTGCTGAACGTTTTTGCTTCACATTGTACTTTTGATTTGTTGACGGTAAAAGGCGTTACAGCCCAAAAAAAAACCGTTATGGGGTTTGGGTTTGTTTGGGGGGGATGTACTTCCTATAATAGCTAATTTATCCCTTCATGAGCATCCATACCAAATTTCATGCTTTGCACACTAAGAGAACAATTCGATCAATTTGGGCCCCAAGCCATCCCAGATGATTAAAATAATGGTTACAATTAGTACAATATCAGGGTGAATTCCACCCAAACCATTGCACACCAGAATACTGCAGTGACATGAATTTATTGCGATTAAATATCTTTATCCAATAAACATACGTAAAGACACCTAACACAACATTCTGGGGGAACTGAGGAAAAATACATTGGCCTATGTTTTGCTGACATTTTTCCAAGCTGGCGCCAAATTGGATTATACATAATCGGTAATAACTTTGTAACTCTTCATTCTACAGAGTTATATTACCAACTTTTTTTTGTATAGAATTAAATTATTTTTAAGTTTGTGCTGATACATTTGTGTCGTACAGGCATCCGTTTTCATGGAAATTGTGAAAAAAAAAATCTTTTCGTGTTGCCATTTTTCCAAGATGGCCGCCATTTTCAGAGGGTTCCCAAGGTTACATTTAGTTGCATTTTAACAGTGATGTCTCATGGTCATTCCAAGTCCATTTTCGTTGGAATTTGCTTTTCGTACTACATGTTTGGGTCAACTCATTTTTTAGGTTATTTCTACTGGACTAATTCTCCAAGTGGGTCTCTGTTCCCGTTATACGGTGGGTTAGAACATTAATATTGTCCCAACAATGCTCGTTCCTATGGATATTTTGATATGCTCCTGGTGCCAGGCATATTGATTTGTATGTGGCACTGTCCACTAGGGCTCACTTTTGACTCAGAAAACCTTCCGAAATTATGAGATTAAATACTTTAGGATGTTGTACAATTACGTATGTTTGGCCACGTGTAACGATTCAATTTTGTACTGACGCATGGAGTATGTCAAGTCTCTAAGAACCTTGCATGGATCTACAAAACTTCCATCACCAAGACCAGCAAAAAGGTGGTTTTGATTGCCCTCCCCTCCCAACACATTCTAATGCACTGGCTATCTGATCTTCCCTCCCAACACATTCTAATGCACTGGCTATCTGATCTTCCCTCCCAACACATTCTAATGCACTGGCTATCTGATCTTCCCTCCCAACACTGGCTGTCAGACCCTCCTCCCAACACTGTTTATCAGACCCTCCTCCCAACACTGGCTATCTGACCCTCCTTCCAACACTGGCTATCTGACATGATCCGCTTTCAGAGGGGTACAATTTTGCCGGAAAAGTGACACAAAAAAATTATGATTTTTAAACAAGACGACTCAAGTTGAAGCTAAAATCGTATGCTGATAAGTTATAACTATTCTTGGCCCTCTTTCAGACTTCAAGTACCATACTGGGCAGGATAAGAAAACAATACACAGCAGGCGCGCATCGCCTCTTGACGAACGTCAAAACGCAATCTGCAGAAATCGCCGATGGGATGATCAAATCTTAGTTAAGGTCTGACATGTATCATCATCATGCATCATATGTATCATGCCAGCATTATGTATCATCACACACACGGGTACTTGAAGAAACAATGGGTAGATCACAATGGCAGATTACCCGTTGTTATACAAAGATGCTTCTAAACAACGGATTGGTAAAAATTAGCACTAAGCTAATGGTGTCAAAGTTGATCTTCGGTTGGCAGAAGAAAGTATCTTGCCACACTGATGATTAGAACTTTAGTGCCGCCTGTAGCATCTGAACAGTTTGAGTATCCAAATGGTTACTCATGTAGCCTACTAATAACACCAGGCAGTAATTCTTTTAGGATTGGTTTTACAAGTAAATCTGATGTTTGAAACTCATAGGATACGTATAAATACATGCTAACCTGCTGACCTTTTGGCTAAATTGGCAGCCTACCCACATGGAGAAATTCACAGGCCGTCATCCAGTTGCTCAGCCAATGACAAAGCTGTCAGAATACACAAACCTGATGATTGGCTTGCCAGCCTGTGTGAAATAGTCACATTCTGCCCTAGTCCACAAACACTTATTAACGGAATCAAGGTGCTGGTAAACTACTACCCAACAACGGAAATTTTAAAATAGCTATTCCTGGAGGGTGCTGTCTAACAGATCCTGAAACCATATGTTGCGTGATTGGCCATGGCTCTCGATTTTTTGGTTTAAAAATCTTTTGGACGACTAACACTATTTTTAGTTAATAGTGTTTTGACATACTTCAACAGTGATGTAGAAAAGGTTGATTTCGGTGTGGTCCCTTCCCCCCCCCCCGCCCCCGGGCGCCCCCACTGGAAATGGATGAATTCTTGTGGCCACTTTAAAAAAATGTGTTGTTATACACAGAACAAAACTACATTCATGCACATAAAATAACTGTGTTAGTGAGAGTGAACAATGCCTGCAAATATTTACTGGACAACTCATTGAAAACATTCAAGAGCAGGATAAGTCCATCAGCTTTCCAGAAGAAATGGAAGAACCTATTACACCTCCCAGACAGAAGAACCTCTGATGGCAATGTTGTTCCTACTATTAGAAGAAACTTGTACCTAGGCAGCAGCAGAATGTCTAATTTTTAAAGCATCATCAGCTTTACATATGAGGTGTGGAAGGAATGAACACTTCAGGTCTTAGGGTAAGAAAAATATTCCAACAAAGGAGGATCGGGCTCCTTGATTCATCGTCAGCACAGCCAAGGTGAGAACTAAAGACTGGCGTAAAAGGGACAGTTTAGGGAAAGGTCAAAATAGTTGGAGCTTGTATGGGTCGCAGGTAATGTGAACTTGACAAAGAACTTCAACAAGGAGTGATACCACTCTTACCCTTGAAGCTAGAGGAGCAAACCTATCCTTCTCTCAGTGGACACTGGAAGCACCTCAAGTATAATAAGCAAGGAAGTTGATGTTTTAGCGAGCTGAGGGTATCATTTACATAAAGATTCTAATATTGTATTCTTGTTGGCTTCTAGGAGAATTTTGGGCCTGGGGTGCATGGAAGATACTGATGTTAAGATACAGCTTCTAGCTTTCACGACTATATTCAGTGAAAGGGGCCATTTGAAGACCAGAAGTAATAAGAACTTTCTTTAAGCGGCATAAACTCTTGCACAGAAACTGGGACTACAGTAATTTAGTGCACCACTATGATATTCTAAACAAAGGTAAACTGGAATCGTACTTAAAGTCCATTAGTTTCTAACTCATCGAAACAGTGAGGTTGCTGTCCTCATTGTTTCATGACAGTTTTGAAAAGAATTAATCTTGGTGTAATTCAGTCCATGTACTCAAAACGGTTCGAATGTTGTTGATGTGTTGAGACGACATCTTCTGCCAGCAAAGATCAAATATGGCCTCATCAAATTTTTAGGGCTAATGAGCAATCCTTCATTTGGCCACTTTTCTTTGAATAACAAGAACACTTCCAAAGCAAAGCCCAATCCCTGGATGTTGTTAGAAGATTTCAATTGGGGCAAATAGCAATATGACCTATGAAATTTTAGTTACCTTCAACTCGGTTAGCATCAACTTTGTGATCAACCAAGTCTTTTTCTGGTGAGCTCTTAACTCATAAAATGTGACGGCTCAGCACGGTTATTGAGCCAGTTAACACAAAGATACAACCTAGATCCCCTCTAGCGGTCGGATTACAAACTGGAACAAGTAAAACAGACCGTTTACTTTTGGATGAGACGGTTGGTCATAAAACTCCCTGACAAAACTTAACCTGGAACCTTTGAATGGTCATTGGTTTTTATACACACTCTTGACTCCTATCCCCTTTCAACACCAGAACCAAAACACCATGTTCAGGGTTTAGACTAGCCCTTGAGCACAAAATCCCGCTTTCGCAATGAGAAACCACAATACCAATCCATCGACATGAACTCTAAAAATCGGAGCGTATAGCCTTTCTGACTTGGCTAAGACCCATCCCGATGCGGACCCAAACCGAACTTGGTCCCTATCTTTCTACACCAGATCCCGGCATAGTCCTGAGTCGTGCTCTTGAGCAGGATTCAGGGCCAGAGTTGGGGTTAACAAGTATAAAAAGGAACATCGTTCGAAGACCAACGTTTAGTATAACATTCCAGTTCCAGTTGAGCTGATCAGAGAAGACCCTCACTCACAATTCCACATGTATTTGCTAATAACACGAGCAATTTTCAAGTATCGACTATCAAGTAATGGTGTAGAAAAGCAGCAGTCAGATCTTAGGACAGGTTTTAGGCATTAACACCGCGAAATGCCTTGAGGGCACAAGGTCAGACCTCAAACCCCAACGTGTTGTTTGTAGTCAAATGTAGAAAGGATATTGGTGCTTGTCACCATAAGCTGTGATACTCCTGTTGTTCCTTCCTTCTCCTCTCAAGCCCTTTCCCTCTCCTTCCAATGATATTATCAGCTTGCACATTGAAATGTTATACACTTGACTCCAAACACCACGTTTGGAGTCTTGATTAGGTCTTGTGCTCGCAAGGTTTTTCATGGATTTGATGCCAAAAAAACTGCCCCTAGGGTAACTTTGGTCTTGCTATCGCTTGAAAGTAGTGACTTTAGAGTCAAAAGCATTCACCAGGGCGACACTGTAGTTGCAAATTAGCTATTATTAGTTACCAAATGCACATGGAACTGTGGGTGCAGCCTTCTAGCATTAGCAACACTGACACTGTAATGTTATGCTTAACACTGGTCATCGAAACCTGTTCCTTTCTATAATTGTAAACACCAATCCTCCCCCTGCTTTATAGCGAGACTCGGGTCGATGTCAAGGTCACAAGTATAGAAACGTTGTGGCAAGTCCTGACTGGGTCCAGTCCAGGCGGGGTCAGAACTTTACCCAAGTACATAAAGGGATTAATCAACTAACTAGCAAGTTCGTCGAGTTGCTACTTCCAGGTCAGTAATCTAGGTCTGTACAAACAAAACGACAAGTGTAGGGTCGGAGTAAGTCCCCGCCTCAAGCCCCGATTTACAATCGGGGCCTGCAAAGTCATGGTACTGTCAGTTTTTCATGTTGATGGATCAGAGCGCAGAGCGACTGAATCTAGCTTAACCCCGACTTCCAGGGAATAGGCAGAGAATGATGGCTGAAAGTGCATGTGTACCCATTGCAACCTGGCTGCAGAACAAAATGCTTTTCACGGTAAGCAGCAACTAAAACAGTTATGCCGGGTGTTAAGGGTCGCACGTATATCCAGTTGAGTGTTAAACCAGCCAACTGAGCTAGCGTGTGCCGATACAGCGGGCTTGTAAGCCATTTCATAATGTATGCATGGCAGTGAGTTCTTTGAGTTGATCCTTATATTATGGAGAACAAAACTAGAACCAATCAATTTGTGATAATGTTAGAATATACAGCAACATTTAGCATACGACTACACTTGTTTACACTTATTAAACAAGGCCAGTCATAAATGCCAACCATTGCTGCATAACCCTTTGCATTTTTCCGATTATTACTTAAAACAACTTGCATTTATTTTCAGCTTGGTGTAACCCCCTCTCCCTCATCCCCACCCCCCCAAAAAAAAAATCGGGACAGATTTCAAAACGTTCAACTCGTATGAAGAAAGTCCTGGTCTCGAGCGTCATTCGGAGAAGATGTCTGTACTTACTTTGCTAATTAGGTGAAAGCACCTGGATGCGTGTGGATTTAAGCCAATAAGGTGCACATTTATGAATCAATTTGTGTCAGTTCCCTGTGCACGCCCACTCTGTTTCAGTATTTCTTTTTATGTATATTTTTTTAATTGTTTCGAGTTCATCTTAACTGTGCTAACATCCTACCTGTTTCGCCTGGAACACAGGATGCATTTGGCTATTGATTCTCGTATTTTTAAATGACTCATATTTTTAATGACTTTACTTGTCTGTATTTATGTGACTCTTCTTAATGGACCAAAATTGGCCAGAAAGGTCGAGGAAGTGTTGAGTCAAATTGTCCATCTTATTGGCTTTATTCCATGTATCTTTCTTTCTCAGAATTATTCAAGTGTAACGAACAAGGTCAACTGTATATGCCGTCTGACTTAAATAATAATATTATTATTTAGCCGATGTGACGCCAATTGTTATAATGATAGCCGTCTGTCGTCCAAACAGACATGAATAATTCAGGTTTTACTTTACTGCCAACTGTGGTGATGTCATCCAAAGTCAGATAAACTTTGATTCGTAAGACGTTTCTATGAGCTATTAGAATGATGTACGCGTTACCATTTATGCAGAAATGCTGAAATCAAAACTACACAAACACGTTTATTTCTTTATTCTCTATAGTAACTGTTACTTTTAAATAACGGCCCACTCTCCCTTCGTAGTAAGTTTCGAGACGAATAAAAAAACTCTTTTTCTTTTAAATCACAACCTTTTGTTGCCAATAGGAAATACGAAATTCGATATCTAAAAATCAGATTCTCATCACCATACCTCTCTATCTGCAAGTTCCGCTAAAACATTGGAGAAGGGAGAGGGGCGAGTCAAAATCTATGATACCACCAATTATTTTACTAGGCCTAGTCAATAGGAAACAAGCCAAAGAGGGAAAAAAAACTGCATAGTTACCTTTTATACACTTATGATTGATTCATCGGAGTGGTGCAACTCAGATAAGAACGGGGCAAATTGGTCCGTCGTATCTTTACTGTCACTAATTCACAAAAATCAAACCAGAGGATTTTCTTCGTACCGAATTATTTCTTATTGGAACGCATTACCCCAACACGTAGTGGAGGCCCAATTTTAATGTCAACTTATTTAAAAACTCACTTGATCGTTTTGTGTCGGTTTATACCAACTAGCAGTTCTCGTTTGTAGGCCAAGTATAAATGTTCTATCTTTCCACTTGATGAATTGAATGGTCTAAATCATGTCCGATGTACCTATTTATGAACATTATTTATTAGAGTCGATTAGACTCTTATGCGAACGGTTTATCTGTCTGTCTGGGTGTCTGTCTGTCTATGTGTTCGCGCTATAACGTTTTAACGAATTATCGGATTTCTGCCAAAATGTGCACACACATTCTATGGCACATTTCTAGGTCTAAGTTCGAAAATGGATCGAATCCGTTGGGAAAATCCTCCACAAGAAATAATCAAAGATTTTTGTTCGCAGCAAACGTACGTGGTTCGTTATTTTTTCTTCAGTCGACTGACGTCATCCATCCATGACCAATTACTGGGAAGTATGTAGCCTTCGTCAGCGGCTGATGTCACCACCAACCGACCAATGAGTGGCAAATTATTGCACAGATCACTGACGTAGGCACGCGGCTCCACTGACTGATCTCATTCGTACGAACTGGATAACAAGCCTGTATAGTCATGTCGGCATGCGACATTAGCATAGACTTAGGCTACTTGTTTGGACAATCGTTCATGACTTTAATGCTTAGTATTTTTTTTTTGGAGGGGGAAGGAGAAATATTTAAAACAACTTCTACCATATGTCATTTTTTTTGTTGTCGGGGGGGGGGGGGGCGGGCGAAAATTCATAAAACTATTTTTGGGCAATGACTGTGCTATCTAGATATTTCATCCTTATCAGTCGTGCGACGTAGCAACGTCGCAGTCGAATAAATTAAATGTTCAAAACGCCGAGACTAAACGGTTTGGAGGCTGCGCGTATCGTAAAACTGCCAAACGGTGCTGAATATTTTTAATGTTGATTCAGTTCACTAATGTTCTAATTAAACTTACGGTTTAAAATAAAACCGATTGAAGAATCGTAGTGGGTTCGTCTTTAATTGAGAGGTGCACGCCGCCACGGCATCCGACGCAGTTGGTCAAAACATGTATGGGGGAGATGGGAGGATTGAGGCAAACAAAGCTAGAAATACAAGCGACCACTGGTTTTACGGTTGCATACCGTCGTGAAACCGCGGCCAAGAAATCATTTAGGTGTTTGGATTGTATTCTTAGGAGGGGTAATTATTCACACGTGTTAGACAATTAGTAGCCATATCAATCGCTGTATTCGCAAGAGAAAACAAATCGACTCTCACTATAATTGGTTTAAACAGGTTTTTTTTGTTTTTTTATTATTTGTTAGAAAATAAATAAATAATGTACATACATTTTGTAGCTAGGCTTTCATTTTGTGACTGCCTTCTAGGTTACCAAATTGTCCTTCAACAAGCATTCATCATTATTTTGTTGAAATTAATACTGTTATGCATTGTTTATTTAAATCCGTCTATTTATAGGCTACTCAATTGCACTTTGTTATGCACTTTTTTCACATTTTGAATTTTGCTGCACAGCATGTATGGCACCGCAGCGCTATAAATAAGGTATAAAGTATAAGTAAGTCACGGTGCCCTTACCCCTGTGCGTATACTCCTCAGCAGTACGTATGCCAAAATTGACTCAATGAATCTGTTTATATTAAAGTCAAAATCGTACTACAGCTCGGCTCAATCGAAAATGCTGCAACGAAGGCGATTAAAACACAAATAAAGCACAGGATTAACGAACTGGTGTATACCGTGTCGCCGAATCCCGATTCGTTGAATTCCATTCTGCCGAACTGTAATCAGTGCCTTAATTTTAGGCGAAAGGGGAATTCCCGTTTCGTTGAATTGTTACTTGTTTTCCAAAGTGCCTGTCGATGCAGCTAAATATACTACAACATAAGAATCACAAATTTCTTTCCAAGTAGGAATGCTTCTTTAACTTCACTAATGTTTAATTTTACGACGAATATTTTAATTCGGTGAAACGGGAATTCTCCTTTCGCCGAATTTTAAGCGGGGCTTAATTTTCGGCGAACAGGATTTCGCGAAACGGGTCCACCAACGAGGGACGAGCAATCGCTATAAACTGTGCAATGGGGGAAAGTCAACTGCAAAAAATCTTGAATCATTTCCTGGAAGCTGGAGTTACCACGCACATTACACTGTTTCAAACCGTTTAGCTATATAAAAAAAAAATAATAATAATAATGGAAATTTTTAGTGGCAACCATCTGCCTGACTAACGTACGTTACATCTTAGGCAAGTTTATTTGGACACTTGCAGTTGTGCTTACAACTTCACCATCTCAGCCTAACAGAATTTGGTATTGCTATTTCCTTACACTGATTGCTATTATATACAAGCCAACATTTTCTTTTCTTAATTTATCAGGTTTACCTGAAGAAAAAATCTTAACCCCCCCCCCCAAAAAAAAAACCTCCTAAAAATACGACAATATATCAAACGTGTGGTCAGTATTTGATCTACCTTTATCTCGAGGTTGATCATCTTGTAAATCCAGGTTTAAAATTCTCCGATTTTGGGGGTGGGAGGAGGGGGGGGGGGGAGGTAACGACTCATTGATGAAACGCTAAAAACCTTGCTGTATAAAGTGGAAATACGTAGTTTTAATGCCCTGTAAAACAATCAATTAACTATGCTACCACCCAATTTCTGTCCTAGACTTAAAACTGAATGTGATGCTGCATTTAGTAAAAAACAAACATTAACAAAAACGTAACTTTGTATCTCAAGCTACAAGAGTAAAATAAACACAATAACGAAAATCGAACACCAAATGTTGGCTAATTTGTGTATGCTTTTCGCTGCTGTGCTATTGTGTTTATTTTACTATTTAAATTAAAGCAACAAACTTCAGTTTTTTTTTAAGTATTTTTTTGTACTAAACGCTGCATCACATGCAGGTTTAAGTTAAGGACAGAAATTAGGTGGCGTATAGTTAGTTGATTGTTAGTAGGAAATTAAAACTAGGCCGATGCATTTCTTCTTTATGCAGGAAGATTTTTAGCATTTCTAAGCATGATTTAAATCAACGAGTATTACCAAAAAAAATCAGGGAATTTTATTATGGAAGGCTTAGGCCCGTATTCTGAATGCTGACTAAAGCTCGTACTTCACTTGAAATGACGTCACACCTATTTAGTGCCATTCACCAGCAGAACTTCTTTTGGATACATTTGGAAGAAATCGGGTGGTGAATGGCATTTAATAAGTGTGACGTCATTTCAAGTCAAATGATGTCACACCTATTAAGTGCCATTCACCACCCGATTTCTTCCAAATGAATCCAAACGAAATTCTGGTGGTGAATGGCACTAAATAGGTGTGACGTCATTTCAAGTCAAGTACGAGTTTTAGTCAGCGTTCAGAATACGGGCCTTAGTCTACCGAATCTTGATCGCGGTTCAAACCAACGAATACGGATCACAACCCGGCCGTCTGAACAGTCTTCTCCAAATGTGTCCAGAGTTGCTATTTATAGTTAGTTGGTTATAATGCTGGTCATGGCATCGCAATGAAATATTAGTCCATAATAAACGCTTACCAAAGCTTAGCTATTTTTAGAGTGTGAGTGTGTGATATTCGCTGTTGTACTACTATGTTTCCTTTACCACTGTGGTTTACAGTGATTTGTCTGTGTATGCAGACTCAAATTTACAAAGTTTACTTTATAAATCTTGACAAAGTCGATTTTTAAAAAAGGGAAACTTCTTTTTTGCCCTAAATTAATAGAGAAATGGAACAGTAGCAAGAAGATCAACTTAGTTTTGAAGATCGCAATTATTCGACACAACGAAAGATGCTACGATACATTAGTTCATTTTCTATATTCTCACATCCATCTTACAAGACAATTTCTGAATATGAAGCAAGCGAACGAATCCAGTACCGACCTTTACGAGCTCATCTGGATAGGTCTGCCAACGCAAGTGATTTGCTGAAGAACTAATAAAAGTTTCCAGATTGTTTCAAAAGGGATGAAATGGGAGGTAGCCTAAGTTTTGTTTTATGTATTTTTATTTATTTTTTACCATTTTTAATTATTTTCTGCATTATATACGGTACACTAAAATAACTTTTACTACTACGGTACATTGTGGTAAATGGTATTGCGCTGTTCATGTATTACTCAGGAACACTAGTCTTACTGCAGCTACTTAAAATAGACTTGGCCTCCAACGGAAACCCGAATATCTCCAAAATTATTTGAGATAGTATCTTCGTCTTCGAACGCGTCCACTTCATGCACCAAAACTACCTTATCATGAAGTTTCAACCAAATCAAAACAACATTGCGAACGTCGTCGACCGTCGTGTCCCAAACGGATAAACAAAATCAAAATTCAGTTGTGTATTCGCCTCTCTCGCTCGGCCAGTGAACAAACACCTACCATGGCACCCGGGGGCCGCACATTGTGGTTTTCACTGCGTATCTCCAGATGCTACAACAGGTGGTTGTTTATTAAATTAAAAAAAAGTTAAAGGTACATGCATCCCATGTTGGCTTTCCTATATGACTCGGATTTGCGACATTAGTTCAAACGTATGTAAATGTAGCCAACACATTCATTTTCTTGTTTTTTCTTTCGTGAGAGATGATTTTGCGACATTAAAGGGACATAAATCCTTCCGGTATGTCGTGCGCGACCCGTTGAGACTAGCGTTTGCAACATTTGCACAGGTTAGAGTTAATGTCGCAAAATCATCTCGCACGAAAGAGAAAAAAAAAACAAGAAAACGAATGTGTTGGCAACATTTACATGCGTTTGAATCAATGTCGGAAAACTGAGTGATACAGGAAAGCTAACATGGAGGCATGCGTTGTATTACCGGAAGGATTTATGTCTCTTTAAACAGTTTGTTTAAGTTTTAAAATTCATTGTTGCAAATAAATTCTTCCTTGCGGTGAATAAAGCTGGTTCTTAGCTCACTTTACAGCTATTGCTCTGGAGATGTGCCCTTTTCATATGGACCTTCGTAATTGGTCAAGTGGTTCAGGGGGGTTAGGGAGCTCCAAACGTCTAAATTGATTGTTTTACATTGTTTTAAACATTGTTTTTATGCAACAATACCAAACTGACAATTAAATAAATTCGTACGTTTGCAAGGAGATACTGCAATACTAATAAAAATGCTAATCAAATGAAAAAGGTGATTGCTATTTTTTAAAACTAACCAAAACAAAAAAAAAAAAAAAAAAGAGAAAAAGAAATGGACCAGAAAACCAGATTGGCGTTTCCATCTCATAATTACTAAGGAATAAAATGGATTTCATCAAATTGGACCGAAAAAATCTGATAGGCCTATCTACCCCAAAACAAAACTTGTTAAAGATTCCCGCCAAGCTTTTCGGCCGTGGGAAGTCATGATATTAAACGCCAAGCTCTTTCACCAAGCTAATTCCACCGACTAATACTTCAAAAGTTAAATGAAATAATTGAAAATTGCGCAGTAAGCAACTTTCAGATATTTCATTTAACCTTCGAACTATTACTCGGTGGGATTAGCATTAGCTTGGCGAAAGAGCTTAGCGTTTGATATCACGACTTCCCACGGCCGAAAAGCTTGGCGGGAATCCTAAACAAGTTTTGTTTTGGGGTAGATTTTTATTTTCAGCCCAGTTAATTTTTCATTAAAACTAATAAAACCTAAAGTAAATTGAAGCAGCTAAATTGCGGTTTCACAAATGCGAAATTATTAGTACAGCTGTACTTCAAAATAATTGCTGTCACATGAAAAAAATTCCGCTTTAAATATTGTCCAAAGAAAAACTGATTGTTTTGATTTTTTTTAATCACGAGTTTGTCCAACCATGGTTTGCTGGTTCGCACGAAATTTTATGACTAGCTTTCACGTGTAGGCCTAATATATAATTGACGTAAAAAAAAAGTCAGTAGTCTGACGTGACTATACCACACACTAGTTCAGTGATGCAAACATTATATAGGTTTGCCACAATAGAACGGGGAGGAAAGTGTATCGAGTGGCCGAAGATCCAACTCAATAACTGTGCGTGAAGATTTGAAGCCTCATTCAAAAAAAAAAAAAGCCATTACGTTGGTTTCTGTTGCACTGGTCGATTAGGAACTGATCCCTTGCAAGCCGTACAATGAACTACCCGCATCTTGCGTTACTAATGACTTTCATTGTAATTGGATAGATGTGGAAAGAAGTTTCATTAAAATGATTGCTACACGCTAAAGAACCATTTTAACGCTTTGAAATCAAACAGACCTTGGCTAATCAAACATTCTACAAAAGTCTGCAAATCTGTTTTATAGCTTTTTGTCGGAGTTTAAAATTCACCGAGATCTTTTGTTTCCAAACCAAAATAATTAGGCTACTGTTACATACAGAGATTACAGAATTCCGAGTCAAATTGTCTGCATGAATCGAACCATTCATTTTTTTCTTGAGCAGGAGCTTATAAAAAGTCGCTAGGAACGATCAGTGCTGGACTGTAAAGTAAAAACACAGAAGAAAATTTCGTGCGAAGCCATGCATTATACTACGGGCCTACAACGTCAAAATGGCTCCAATCTACGGTTGGTGTTCCGTTTCAGGACCAATGTTGACACACCATCTTTGGTACACCATCTAGCGTCGCCGTGCAGCCACGACCACCCAATCTGGTGAGGGCTTAAAGGCCAAACCAGACTGGCTGCTCGCAACTGCAACACGACGCAGGCTGGTGTAAGAAAGACGTCAAAATCTAAGAGTAAATGTAACACCAACAATTCAATTGCAGCAATTTTGACCTTGTAGGTACGAAATATTCTTCTGTCTGGTTAGGACTTAAGCCTGTAGCCAATTAGCGTTTGACAAATTACTATGTCAACTTAGCGAATGTATTACAAAACTCATCCACCTTACAACGAAATTTAGAATGAGTAAGTTTCACTCATGCAATACCATATCAATATATCCATATTGAAATACGGTGTCGATATCGGCGTCTCAAGTCCCTAGTTCGACAAAGTCTTGAAAACACGGTGTCTGTCCCAGGCCAACTGTGCAACGGTTGGAGCTAGGTCGGTGCTGGGTCAAGCCCCATCCTTGGTATTTTCCCCAGCGTTAATTCCCCAGGGGTTTTTTTTGGTTGCGGTCTGCTACCATCTACATCATTAGGCTAATACTGTACGCGAGCGACAGCAATGCCACCTGAGAAATAGCTTCCGATTGGTTCTCCTGCAATTCGGGTAATGGACGTCACCGACTGATTAACAAACCCCCATGCTTAAATTGTCATATCTACGGAACTGTGTTAGCTAGAAACAAGCGGTTTGCGGCATTGTGTACAGAATTACAAGGGCTCTCCAACCAAGTGTGCAATACTGTTGCTAGCCCCTTTAGCTGATTGGAGTGTTAGATTAATGCAAACAAAATTTTTACCATTAAGTAGCAGCAAAACTTGCAATTTCTTCTACATGGTGAGAAAGCAATGGACAATGGCGAATCCATTTTAATGTCTACAGGCCAAATAGCAAGCGCCACACAATTCACATTTGTGAAGGTTGCACTGATGGGTGCATGCCGACAGGTGCACAACGAGTGCATGCCCTCCTCAGAAGGGTTACACAGGTTGTCAACTTGTCATCCTCAGACGAATTACCTACTGGCGACTTCAAATTTGGTAAAAATCTAAAAAATATTCAGGCAATTGCCTTCGCTAATTGGGTCAGAATTGGGTGCACCAATAATACGGTGCCCTTCAGGTTCACTGGCAGAAAACTGATCGAATGGATAGCATGACATTTTTTTGCGCGTAGGCTTGCCAAAACGGGCAACGACTCGAGATAAACAGGGCCTGAGGAAAAAAAAAGTTTGGCTTTCGTAACATTAAAATTAAAAATACGGGGTCAGTGGTTGAAGCATATTCTTTCACTGCTTTTTTTTTCAAAGTAAATAGCTTGCATGTACCTGTATGTTTTTTTAAAGACAACACCCATTTTTGTGCCGTTTTCTAAGTTCTGTTTCTGTCTAGATTTTGCACACAGTTGTACCATATTTACTGTCACAATTTATTTGTGGCTGGTTTTAAACTGGCTCATGAGAGACAAAATAAGGTGTTTTAAGAGTTTTGTGGAGGCCAGGAAATTGCATTC
>JAHWFP010082811.1:0-36895 GCA_023313725.1 Lithobius niger
GGGGGGGGGGGGAGCGATGCATTTATGAAGTTTGGCCTAGGATAAAAAAGTGCAAATCCTCGAACCCTCCAACGTAAAGAGCAGCAGAGTCCTAAACAGCTGTATAGCTCAACAAGCACATGTTCATTTGTTTTCATCGTGTGTGGCGGATGAATACGTGCGTTATTGTGTAATCGGGCTTTGCTGGTAGGGTGGGAAATCCTATAGTTCTGTCTAGCCCTCAATTTCAACAGGCGAAGGAACAGAAATAAATTTCTTTTTACACAACAAACAAGCCAAGTGCCTCCTTAATTACTGAGTGTATAAAGTTGATCCGTCCACGTGCACCAGAAAGCAATCGGTAAAGTTAAGCCTAACAACATTACGGACTCTTTTTTCAGATTTTGAACCGCTAGATGGACGCCATCTAGTGACAGTGATTCCTTTTTTTTTTTGTTGGCTTTCGTTACATTTTGAGAACAGCATTCACCTCTTTTCATATGATTAGTATTTCTTATTAGTACTGCAGTATCTATTCTTCTTGCAAGCACACGGATTTATTTAATGTTCAGTTTGACATTGTTGCATAATAATAATGTTTAAAACAAAGTAAAACAATCAATTTGGTCGTTTAGAGGTCCCTAACCCCCTGAACCACTTGACCAATTAGAAGAGGCCTTATGAAAAGGGCACATGAAAAGCGTTCTCAGTGGACAGTAGCCAGTAGTTAGTAATTAGGCAAATATCAACGTTGTTCACGTCGTTTTTTCAACAAGAAAACAGGAAGCTGTGTCATTAATAGTGACTTTTATGTTGTCAGGCGACCAAAGTCTCCCGATCAAACAAGTTTCAGGCTTTTCTGTCGCGTTGTTCTTTATTCTCAGATGGCTGCAAACAGGCAAACTATCTTAGCTGTAAATACACACGTGTCTAGTGGTCGCCATGCTCATATATGTATTTTACCTGGATGTTATCGTTATCTTGGCGGGCGACACACTAGCATGTCTCTTGATTTGCTAGTTCGACTGCTTTGAGGGCTGATTGAACGTAACATGGGGCTTCAATTTCGAAAGTCCGGCCGGCTGCGATTTGAAGACTGGAGCGAACGATAGAAAGAAGTGGATGGAATAATTTGGACAAGTAATAAAAAAGTATCGGCCACAAGTGTTAAGGAAACGGATCAATGATCGAATGACGGTTAACAAAGAAACAGCTACTCACTGATGACATATTCTCATATTTTTATAACGGCAAACAAAGATTACAGCTTCTGCACTACCTGTATTCCACTAATATAACAAACACTTTGTCAACTAATTGTCGTCAATGAAGTCTTCAATTAGGCTTTTGTTAGGTGAAAGCCGTAGAGGACTTACTGAGAGGCAAAACTATTTTACACTGATTTGATAAGCGACTTATTCTTCTGATGTAGCTTGAATCGCAAAGTTTCAGTTTGTCACTTTCTAGAAGCAACGATGAAATTTTGCCTAATTCTTATGGCGTGCATTTTAACTCTAGAGTTGAGCAGCGCGTGGAGGTCTCCTTCAGGTACGTATCCATTAGAACTAACAGAAGTACGGGACGAACTGAAGTATTGTTCTTGAATAATTCCATGTTAAAGTAGGAAATATTTGAAAAGAGTGCCATAACTCAATGGCTGAGAGAATCTAGTTAACTTTTCTAAATCTACAACTAACTGCAGGGAAATGAAACTGCAGTGAGAAGTTAAATAAAGAAACTCCCGTCGTAGCATCCTGGGACTGCAGTGAAGTCCAGTTAAATGTTTTCGTTAAAATAGCTAAACAGTGGTTTTGAAGGCTAGTTCCTGGAAGGGGTGACGGGTAGTAATCCACACCTGATTTTCAGCCCTACAACTTTGTAATGCATTATTTACTTTTGCGTGTTGAATCTATTTTATTGTTTCGTGTGCCCTATTCTTGAATACACAACCCCGGTCTGGTTCCCTTTCTTGGTCAGAGACATTGATCTAACTCGGCACAGGTTTGTGAAAACCCTTCCAGGATTTAGGGACCTGGAGTATGGCGAGCGCCTGAAAAAAATCAGGCCTGGAGCTGCTGGAGCTCCGTTGGTTGAGGTTCGACCTCATATTGGTATACAAGGTTGATCTCCCTCTTTTCTATCCTGCGCCCCGTTTCATGCAGACCCGTGGACATGATTGGAAACTGGCTTTCCCTATACACATTTAGACTGTCGTCGGAACTTTTACTCTGTCCTAGTGGTCCCGATCTGGAACAGCCTTAGCGAGGAGACTGTAGGTTCTGCTACCCTATTAGGGTTTTGCCGACTCTTCTGGTAGGAGCACCTTGAAACAACTGTGAAGCGTCCAGTATAGCCACTCCAGTGGTAATTCTGTGTCAGATTTTACGTAGGAAACAGTGGCATTAAAGTCATAAGCAAAGTAGTAGATAAACCCAATTTTGAACCTTACTGGGCGTTTTGGAAACAAAAAAGAGTAGAAAAAAGGTAGGGGCAAAACCTGGGATTCGAACTGGAACCATCCCGTTAAAACACACGAAAAAAAATAGGCAAAGGCAGCTTTTATACGTTTGCAAGACTGCATTATTAGGAATGAGTTAAATTATAGTTCCAACTATAATTTCCAGTGCTTGTCAGTTTTCGCAGCCATGGCCTTCTCGCCCATACAACAAAAAATTACTTGTTAATATTACTTAATTTGTTCCACGATATTTTAAAGTGTAAAGGGAAAATATGAAAAGCTGCATTTTAAACGCGGTGAATGTGTTCCTATGTAAGAAAAGGTTGATTGATTAATATTTTATTGAGCCGATAAAGCCTCCAAGTTATTCACTCACAAATTTACAAACTACCTAAAAACTACTTAAACGCTAATACCATTAATAGACCGCAGTGACACCTGTTCAACTCAAGAAACTGGCTGACTCAAGGTACACACCAGAATGCGAGGAGGGACGGACCCCGAATCGTGAAGAACCGGATCACAACACAAACCGTCCCGGATCACGCACAACTCTGTTTGAGTCCGTGTTTCTTCCCTCTTTATGCCTGCGGCCACACGGACAGTTCAAATTTCCCCAGCCCGGTCAATGTATGACTCCTTTCAGAGGCCCATTAAAAACCCGGACCGAGACACGGACAAGAACGGTCTGGGTCGCTAGCTGCAGGGCCGTAGGAAGGGTAAGGCGAGCAAGGCGACCGCCTAGAGCGCCGTCTTGCTGGGGGCGCCTCACCGAACTCATGCCAGCCGCGTACCATGTTAGTGGATGGTAAAGCACAAAATATTTTTTAACGGATGGCGTTGCACACATGTTTCCAACGCAGAAAGAAGAGACGTGCTTGCTCCAACTTGGTTTAGTGATCGTTTCGCAACTTCCGGATGTTGTGTTAACCAATTATTCGTTTTTTCTTTAATGATAAGATCTAACCGAAAACTGGAATTTCAAAAAAAAAAAGAAGGTTCAAACAGAGACATGTCACTGTTCTTGCGTCTTACATCTTAAGTGGAGGCTTGCAAACGAAATAAGCGAAAATTGAAAGAAAAACGAGTTTTTGAGTACGGTTGAATTACTTATATTGGAACTTTATTTTCTGTTTGCTAAAAAGCGAAATAGCTTACTCTCATCTCTTTATTACCTTAATTAACATTTTTTGATCAACTGACAAGCCAAAATTATCAAGCAATCACGCTTGTTCGATAAAAAAAACTTGTTTTTTCTTCTTCTTTTATTCGTTAGCGTTCGTTGTCTTCAACCACTTACATTTCCTAAATAAATACGGAATACAGGTCTCGTTAGTATTAGTTATGGAAGCCTCAATGTAACTTTCATGAATTTTTTTTCTTGAAATTGGCCGTCGGACGGAGGTTGGGGGGGGGGGTGGAAGTTGTGGGGGCGCCGCTCAGTAGGTTCGCTTTGGGCGCCAAGGGGGCTTGTTACGGCCCTGGCTACCTGTCCGATATCGTGACACGTGTTTGCCTCGAGACAGTGAAGAGGGGGAAATATCCCCAATTGGATCACAGATACACACTGAAACTGTTGAGCGCAAGACGCTGCGATGCCCAGCGCGGGCAGTCCAAAAGAAAGTGCCGGACAGTTTCTGACCTACCCCCCACACTCACACCTAGGTGAATTGGGGAATCGCGAATGTGAAAATTATGAATGAAAAAATTTATAGACATAATAAAATTCTTCCAGAAAAAAAAAGGTAGAGGTAACTATAAGACCGTGTTACATTTTGTACAATCACAGCCCTATGAGAGTTGTGATATCCACCGAAAACCAAAACTGGTATAAGAGAAGCCGCCAAGTTTCCAAAAGTGGTCGGCCTTTGAAAGTAGTGATATCATCCAACCAGCGAAAGCCCACCAATGTGAATCCTATTACCCCAAGTTAATCGCACCGATTAATACTTTGGACGTTAAATGAAAACTTGAAGATTGCTACCGAAAGTAGCAATGTTCTGGGTTTCATTTAACTTTCGAACTGTTAGTCGATGCGATTAACTTGGCTAATAGGAATAACCTTGGCGGCCTTTCCCTGATTGAATACATCCAGCTGAACCTTTTATAAAGATTATTAGGATGGCAACAATGGGTGTAAGTACTCTCTCCCACACTCCTCTCATAGTGGTTTTGGTTAGTCTTTTTTCTTAAAATATTGTTTAACTGCAGTAAATATTTTTTTAAGTTACTATAATGTTAACTTTCCTCTAAAAGTAGGTTCTTTATTTTTGTACTGGCTTTTCGTTTAGTACTTATTTTAGCCTGAAAACTGACAATTTATAATGGGTTTTGGTTACAAATAGTCAGCTTTTGCAAAAGCAAAAAATGTGGTCCTCTGGAGAGGCGTAAGAAAAACCCACTAGACTTGCAAGACGATGCTTTTAATTTTCAGCTCAAGTTATAAGTTTATAAGCTACCAGTTTCGTTGTTGAGTCAACTTTTGATTCTGTCCCTCACAATAACGACAAACTTTTGCAAAACCTACCCAATAACCTGATGTGCCATAATCTAAGTAACCGTCATTGTTTTCTCAGTAGCAACGGGTTTCTAAGCAATCCTGTAGTGTCGCCCCCCCCCCCCCAAACAAAAAATGACGGTAACATCCAATTTAAAATTTTTCGCTTTGTTTTTTTTCCCTTTTTTGATTTTAATGCGTATATCTACGAGTCAAGAACGTTCGTTTTACATATTATACATTCAAGTACACCTTTTATAAAGCGAACTAAGACTAAGACACTTGAATGTTACGACAGGAATTTGTTTATTTGTCATTGTAAATAAGTAGTAATTCATTGAAGATACTTGGTATAAATGTATTCATTTTACCAAAGTTTGGCCACTTCAAATATTTTTTTGGAAGGAATTTCAAATTTCAAATTTCAAATTCAACGTGGCTAATTCTGGTATAGTTTTAAATAGCTACACAGTGCTAATTGTATTTGTCACTGTGGTAGTAATGCTCTTCTAATTATGTGACATAATTGAAGTAGTACTAAAAAGTGTAAAAAATATGACTTTTGGAAAACAGAAAATATAATAATAATAATAATAATAATTTGCCGCAGGAGCAGCAGGTTTGGCAAGGATCCGAGGATCACTAATAGCCAGCCTTGACTAAGTGCCCCAGGAAAGCTAAGCTACAAAAGCAAAAAGAACAGATCTAAATACGAAATTACCAAAAAAATTCAGGACGTTTCAAGAATGGTTTCAAGCAATGCTTTGACATGATTGACCGAAAATGTTTTGGACTGCGAGCAGTGACTACAGCTTCGGGAAGGGAGTTCCAGACAGGAACTACTCTCAAGGAAAAGAAGTTCCTTCTACAATCGCGGTGCGAAGCTTGTACGGCCAATTTAAAGGGGTGGCCACGTGTGTTGACACTTGGTGCTAAATCAAACAACGGTAGATCAATTTCCATGAAGCCCCTGACAATCTTAAAAGTGAGATAAAGATCCGCACGAAGTCTTCGCAGCTCCAGTGACTCAAGGTTTGTCATCACAAGTCTTTCCGTATATGTTAAGTTTCTTAAACTGACGATGCCCTTTGTAAAACGTCGCTGGACACGCTCGATCTTATCGATGTCCCCTAAGAGAGATGGCGACCACACCTGGCTTGCAGATTCAAGTAATGGACGAACGAACACTTTAAAAGCCCAAACTTTAAGATTCATTTTACCAGACGTAAAACATCGATTTACAATGGCCAATAGCACCGATGCATGGGTTACATCTGTGATAATAAGGGGGTCAGCAAACTTGGGTTGGATAGATTTTTATGTAAATAGACAGAGACTGATATAAACCTATTTAATTTGACTTTCTGTAAGTAAATAAGTAATAGTTATACCACCCCTGGCGAACTGTATCGGATTTATCACCCGATGGGCGATATCCCGCACATGGCCAATCCGCTTGATCTATGTCAAGATGAAGTCGAGGCCGAAGGCCGAGATGCCATCGAGACATAGTTCGACCGAATTGGCCATGTAAGGGATATCGCCCATCGGCTCATAATTCAATACAACTCGTCTCGTGTCGTATAACTAATTTATCGCAGTCACTAACTTTCGAAGTGAAAAACAAAATTGTTAGAGTCCGGCCACTGAAAGAATGACTCGGCGTTCGTCGAATATCGCCCATGTTTGCCAGTACGATAGGTGCACCTTGCCGACAGCGAGTTCAATCGAGCTCAACATGGCGTCGAATTCGGCTTCCTTAGGAAAGCGCGGTAACACAGTCAAGCTCGGGAGATAGTTTAAAACGTCGTAAAGTATTTCGAATCTAGGGTGAGTGAATGTGGAGAGTTTAGAACAAACACACAATCCAGAATGTGTGCAATGGCTGGTACTGTCGTGAGGTTTTTCTATACGGCTCCTGCAAGGTGCGTTAAGCCTATAAGCTTTTCCGGGCAAGTTATCTACAGACGTCGGGGGAAAAAACGGCCGCGTCTATCAACCATTTTGCAGCTCAGTTTTTTTCGACACGTCAATATTACCAGAGATACTATAGCTATAGTATCTCTGATATTACACATGCATGCAAGCAGTGATTTAGGAGTGGGGACCGCACTCTAGTTTGCCTTTTTTGATGGTTGTGATCGGTGTTAGCAGCAATTAAAGTAAGCGGCGGCGCCAAATTGGGACGCCGGTGAGAGGGAAAACGATACGCTGGTTCCTTGTTTCGTTTTACGGTTCAAAACGTTTGTGCAACACTAAAGGCTTAACGTCTGGATACGAGAAATCTTACGAAATGATCGGGAGTGGACAAAAGACGATGTTGATTTGTAACTACACTTTGTACCGATTACGTGTGTAAACAAGCGAGCGGTCGCATTGAAATGCATGCTTATCTGACAACTAACACTGTCAATGTAATACTACAAGGATTTGCACACGCTTCAAGGTCACACGTGTGAATTTATTGTTGACTATTTTCGCATCCCCAAACACAGCCGAAATCACGAGACTGCTTCTATCGATTTAAGTCGTAGTCCAACAGTTTTTCGTGATCGTTTGCTTTTTTTAGACACGTTGAAATAAATTCGTATTTATTCTTAATTCGTCTTATTTTACTTTATTTGTATGAATTAAATAAATTCTTAAATAAATTAAAAGTATTTAATTCAATATTTGTTCAATGTTTGTTTCAATTATTTTGTTTGTTTGGCTTTTGGGCAGCTGAATTTGGATGGCTTGCCTGCGTTACTTGTTGTTGCCTAGCAACCACTAGAAGAGGATGAGTGATACGTTAAGCGCGACGTTTAAGTACGAACCTTCTTTTTAAATCGTTTTTAAAAGTACTTCTACTGGAGCAAACATTTTCTCACTTCACTATGTTGTGGAGGAACCATAAATTATCTTTCTTCATTGCTGAAATTATTTCATGTGTTGTACGTAGCCATCATCATTCCCATTGAATTCAAAGCACGGGCGAGCTCGATTCGATCGTATTCGCAGCTGTCTCTAGCGACAGGAACTTCCTGGACCAAGCTCATAATATAGCGTTGCCAAACCATACGAAATCTACATACAGTATAAATGTGCCTTCGTAACGGGTAATGGAGAGCGCACCTTGCGCGCACCAAAAAACCAGGCGAGCGAGGCCACGACTTAAACAATCGATGATAACCTCAAGTCATTCTCTTAGTGGCCCGATTATAGGGTAAATAGAAAGTTGGCCTTCATAGCTGTATTGTTTTCGCAAACATTATGTCGTCACATTTGCATAATTTTGTGTTGCTTTTGCGGCTGATACCACGTTAGCGGGAGGGTGTGTCTTGAGGGTGGGATTTTCTTTATAATAAAGGTGTAGGAGAAACGCTTTTTTATTGAATGGACTGATGTCGATTATTGTGTTGCACATCACGGAAACTTCATCACGTAAAAATTACGACGTTCACCTCATAGTCACGTTACGTGATATCAGCCCACTTTACTGTGCGTGGCATCCATATCGACTATTGCCAATCCAATATCACTACACTTCAGTATGGCGATATGAATATCACGCACTGTAAAGTGTGATGATGTGGGATATATTGCTGATCGTTTTTAGCATTGTGTAAATTAGGGACCGTGCGATAATTTTTTTTAAGTTTGATTGACAGTGTAACACCAATACAAATTAATTGTTCTATCATGTGAGTTTATGCCCTGGTTTCACCATAATACGAGGCTTGGACCCACAAATCATTGAGAATATTCATTATCAATTTTGACATCCTGCGAATGCTGTATTGGCACGTCCCGCCATAATAATATGAATGTAAAAATGGTGAAGAGTTACGAAATTCACCATCTTAGCTCAGGCATAGTTTAACAGCTTCCACACGCGAAGAACGTCGACAGACGCCCTTTTTTTAAAGTCTCGTATGTACATAGATTGGTAGCACGATTTGATCTCACAGCCTCTCAGCTAGTAGCCCAAGTTCCTAACAATTCGGCTTGCTCGCTCACTTCACTCTTGTTGCCAGGCAACCATCATGAAGCTTTCATTTCGTTGTTGCATTTAGTTATTTGGTTTTCTGACATAGGCGTATGTCCTGGCGTGAAAAGGATTAACTATGGGGGCGCGGACTTGTATAGACACGGAGTCTCGTTAATTTCGGGATTTCTTCAAATACTGACCCATGTGTGGGAGCCGGAATTACATTAACTCCGGTATATTTATTTAAAAGTGTTTGAAATAATCCGTAATTGTGGTAACACAAGGTTACCCTAACGCTTGACTAATTTGACAATAATATGGTTGCCGTTTCTGATGTTAATGTATAGCCATAGCAAGGGCGGTAGGGATGTTATTTACGTTAATTCCGGTTCCTTTGCAGGTGTCCGTCTTTCAGAAATATCAAAAGTTACAGTAACTCCATGTTACTACAATTCCGGATTATTTCAGACACTTTTAAAGCAAATCAAGAATCCAGAGTTAATGTAATTCCAGGTCCCGTCATATTTAAAAAAAAAATCCCAGAATTAACGGGACTCCGTCTCAATACAATTCCGGCACCCCTTAACTATACACATGAAAAGATTAGTTTATTTTTAGTACGCTGCTTTAAATGTTGATTAAAAGTCTTGGGTTCTATCTTATCTTGGCTTAGACTTATACAGATAGGTTCGCTCGCTAGATTATCTTCTTTATGTTCCTAACAAACTATTCTTAGATTTTTAATACGCTAAACAAACATCACCACCATGGAAACATTTGAATTCTACTAAATAATAGCCGTCTTTAAAGATTTCATTAAGGTTTGAAAAGGCTGAACAATTGATGTCTCTCAAAGATGAACGAACCATTTTACAATATATGCGCAGGTTTTTTAAGTTACTACAAAAATAATAGCTCGAATTCAAAATTTTCCATTTGTCAGCTTCTCTAAGCAACGATGAAATTCGTCCTAATTCTTTTTACTTACATTTTAATTATTAAGTTGGGAAATGCGAGGGATTAATCTCCTCAAGTTCGATCGAGGTCTATCATAACTAAAAAGTAAGGTCCAAGGCGATTTTATGCGAAAACCAGCAAAGTCTTCAAACAGTTACTAGGGTCGTCATCACTTCCACTGTTGACATAATGGAGTGAGCTCCGCTTTCTTTGTTTATTGGCTGGATTTCCGCTTTTCCTGTGTGTACCCCTATACTACTACCACAACGGAGTGTCCGCTTAACACAAAGCCCCATTAAATCTGGAAGTTGAATAACAATCAACCATGCAATGATTCATTCTCCCCTCCCAATCTGTTTAGTTATTATGCATTAGAATACCAAGATCTGTGCTGACAGACACGCTGCCCAACACACGGGCATTCTACAACCACTGTCCCCCTTCCTCATAACCCCCAGCTTATCACTTTGAGTTGAGCCATCATACGGTGTGAAAATATCCGTCCTTCGTTTATGACGTCATTTAAGACTTTGCTGCTGAGATGACCGCATAGAGCAAACTGTTAATCGAGGTAACATGCATTAACGATGAGACACGGTCTCAACTAACAAACCACATGCCTACAGCTATCTTGTTGTCATTTGGCTGTTGTCTCTTGGCTTAGACCTGCTGCTTCTTTGAGTTAGACCTTTAACTATCAACTCACGTAAGGGCTTATTCCGATATCAAAAGCTTCCTTTTGGGCTGGCGAGTGCACCTGACATTTTTCAAAAGCAAATAGAATATGCGTTTAGGGACATCCCAATGGCGAATTCGTTTGTAGACGATAATCTTGCTGCTGGAAAAAGCCGGGAGCACTTATTAAAACACTTTTAGAGGTGTGTGAATCATTGCAGGCAAACAACAACAAATTGTAAAAAAAAAAAAAATGTTAACTCAGCTGCTCCAAAATTAATTATCTGTGATTCCAACTGGATAAAATTCAAAATGTTGGATGCGATTAAGCCGGTTCTTGGACCAAGAAATATTCCAGAATTAAAATCTTAGTTAGCCTTAATGAACCAGTATGTCAAATTTGTCTCACATCTGGTGACCATACTGGCTCCTTTAAACAAACTCCTTTCTCCTAAAACAGCATGGAAATGGAGTAAGGATTGATGCTCAACAGCATTGAAAATTGTTGCTCAAAATTCTAAAGCTGCATTTCTCAATTTTCAACTATTAACTCACCATGACCCTAAAATGACTATCAAGCTTGTTTGCGATGCCAGTTCTATAGGTATTGGCACAAACATACTGCACACAGTGCCTAATGGAGAAGACAGGCCTACAGCATTCGTTTCACAGTCGTTAAGCAACGCCAAACTTGGCTATACCCAATTCGACTGTGTGGCCTTATCTATAGTATTCGGGGTCAGAAGCTTCCACCAGTATTTCTCTGGGTCAAAGTTCGTAAAGGTATCGATTCCCATAATGGCCACCACACATATTCAACAATAGGCTTTATTTCTAAATGCATATTCTATCACATTCCCGGCAGCATAATTTTTTTTCGTAAACAGTTCAGCATAGGCAGCCAAATCACACCCTCTGATTGATCATTCTCTCGCTTGGAAAGCTGGCGACATCGGAGGCATCCTATGAGGCGGTGATTTCGTGGTCTGACAGACTATCTCTTCCAGTTGCTTTTTCTTCCCTACTGCATATATTCTTGGCCATTTAAAATACTATGAAATGCTGCAACTTCAAATTAATCTTGTAATAAACGAAGATGGAGCCCAGAAGGTATACCTACTAACACCCACCACTCGTTCTTCATCGGACGCGATTGTGAGCGCCGAATAAATGATGCAGTATTAAGGTGAAGCATCTCAAGGGTTGCTAATTTTTCGCCTTACGACGATCGCGTTTTTGGCTACTGCTGCTAATACCGAAGTGGCAACCAATTTCTATGTATTGAAAATAAATAAAAGTCGCATAAAACGATATCCTACATCACTACACTCAAAATATTTGACAAATAATATTACTAACCCAGATAATTTTTTTTTTAGATTTTAGCTGTATAAACAAATGAGTAAACAGTTACTGGCCAAATAAATTTAGAAATACGGAACGCAACACTGCTGAAATCATGCTGTTATAAAATGGTATAGGGACAAAATTTTGAAACTATTAAAACTAGTATGCCAAAATATTTTAATTTTTGATTTTGATTGTAAAGCCACTTTGTAACAGAATATGGATTAAACGTTATCCCGTGAAACATAAACACTGCCAGCAGTGTACGAAACTGCAAAAATTGAATACGATCATGAGTTTGTTGCAGTGTGACGTTTATATGTATATAGTTTCAACCACGTCATGGTGGTAGGAAAACGGAAGGGCGATGAGCCACTGACACCGTGACCTAGATTTGGTATTTAAGACCGGGGGGGGGGGAGATGAGGCTTAATGGCGCGTCGAAGGGCGTCGTGTGGCTTAAGAAAGGGCAGAAGATTCTCAGATGCTAGCGAGCGGCGGAACCCTTCCACTGTGAACTGGTTTACAGCTTGCTTACTCAGAGCATTCCAAATACGGACCACCCGAACCGAGAAAAAATTCAGGCGAGTATTGTGAATAGAAACCTGCCTGACAAGTTTTCATTGGTGACCCCTAGTACAAATATGACCCGGGGCCAAATCAAAGAATGGGAGGCTCACAGCAGTAAGACCATGCAAAATCTTAAATGTTAAAATAAGATCAAACTTAATACGTCTCAACTCGAGTAGTTCCAGGCCAGTCTGATTAAGACGTTCCGACTTCCGAGTACCTCAGATCTCGAAAGCCTGGAAGACGCTTTGTAAATTTACGCTGAACAGCCTCAAGAAGGGCAATATCCCCCACTAGATGCGGTGACCACACTGGGGTCGCATACTCTAAGAGTGGTCTTACAAAAACCTTGAAGGCCCATACTTTAGTGCGCCCTGACGTAAAGCATTTGTTTACAATGGCTGCCCGACAATAAGCCTGACCTGAGATTTTGTGACAGTGAAGTGATGACTTCAGGTTGTGTGAAAACCAAACACCAAGGTCTCTAACCTCCAAGACCGGTGGCAGCAAAGATTGCTCCAAACGATAATTAGTACAAACGTTCTGATGGCCAACATGGAAGGTAAAACATTTGTTAGTTGAGATGGAAAGTTGCCATCTGCGGGACCACTCGGCCACGTTTTGGGACTCCTGATCAAGACTGACAGATCCGCACTGCAGGTAACTTTCAGTGCCAATTTTTAGATCGTCAGCAAATATATACCCAAATATATCATCATTTACAAACTTCAGCTCATTTAAGTAAATAACAAAAAGCAGTGGCCCCAGGACAGAGCCCTGGGGCACCCCACATGGCACAGAAACACTAGAAGAGAATGTGTTGGCAAGAGATACCCGTTGTGTTCGGTTGCTCAAAAAGGCAGAGATCCATCTAGTGAGATCCCCAACAATACCACAATTTTCAACTTTAAACAATAATTTTCTATGAATCACCGACTCAAATGCTTTTTTAAAATCGAAGTATATCGTATCGGAAGGGACACCAATATCAAGCGCACTAGTCCAACGGTTGAGGACAAGCAACAACTGAAGAGTAGCAGAACGACCAGGGAGAAAGCCAAATTGGTCAGTATTGATCACAGAATGCTTCTCAAAAAACTCCAGTATAACGTCCCGAATAACAGATTCCATAATTTTACAGGCCACGCAGGTTAAAGCAATAGGACGATAGTTTGAAGGATCAGAAGACCCCTGCTTATAGATTGGAATAACTAAGGCTGAGCTCCACATGGAAGGAATTTGACCCTGCTCAAAGGAGAGTGTAAATATTCTGGAGAGAGGGTAACAAAGTTCCCGTGAACATTTTTTAACAAGAAAGGCAGAAATGCCGTCTGGACCCCGCGAGTGGCTAGGTTTAATCTTATTAATGGCAGCCAAGACTATAATAGCAGAGAAGGACACCCAATCACATTTGTCGTTAAAGGGCCTAGGAAGTAAGGGCGAGGGAAGAGGGGCACTATCATCCGTGATTGAATTAGATCTGTTAGATTGAATTAAAACTAATTACATAAGATTATAAAAATTACATAGCATAATTATCCCCCTTCGTTGAAAATTGCCAAGGAACAGCTGACAGGGAGCTGAAAACTAAAATCCTCTTTACTAATAAATTACGAAAATAAAGGAAGACGTTAAAAATGTACACTCTACGTTATGAAGGTTTACTGATCGAACTCCTGAAGAGCTAACGAAAGGAACAAAATGTTAATACTCAGGTTGGGACTTCGGTTTGTGTGTTTGCCGTTATTATGGTTTCAAGCATTTGACTTTAGCAATGGATTTTAATGAAACTACTTATACAAGATTAAAAACAGGTAAATTCACATAACCTCCAGGAAAGTATATTTGGAAATCAGTTGGGGAGGGAGGGGGCTAAACTATGAAGAATATTAAAAAACATATTTAAAAAATATGTTTCAGATAGATAGTACTATTTTTTCCCTGTTCAAAATTTGTATTTTTTTTTTCAAAAAATTGAAGCACTTTACGATTGGAGTCGTACACCCGTGAAAATGGTTTACTGTAATAAATATTGGGTGTGAAAAGCACTTGTAAGACACGGAATAAATGAATGGTTAAAACTGCGTACGTCTACTTATGCGCGAAAGCAACTGATAGAAGGAAGAGTTGATTAAATTGGAAAAATATTGACTTGTATAACATTTTGTAGTCTACTAAAATTACCAGGAATTTTGGAAGATCAATACCGACCACCTTATTCTTCCACCTGATAATTCTACGATCTTAGGAACCTCCTAATGGTAAATAAACAGGCAAAAAAAACAAATCGGCATCTCTCTCAATCCGCACATTATCTTCTATGTTTTTGGAGAAATTTGAAAAGGTCGAAAAAATAAGAAATAACTAATATTAATGTTATTTCATCGACTTCGATGTGGTTTTCGCGAAACATGCTCTTATCAGTACAAATGAGGGCTGAAATGCATGAAATTGATAAGAAATTTTGCCAGCTAGACTTACTTAAAAACAGAGTTCGCACAGGGTGCTTACAGTGTTTGCAAATCCTTATTTTAATTTTGGCATTTGTAAGTACTTATATATGGTCACATATGGTCAGAAGGTCCTTAAAGATGATTATTTTGGCCTGAAAAGACGATTTCTGTTAAAAATGTAATTTAATTTGTAACAGGTAAAACTCATATTTAGAGCTACATTTAAAAACAAAATTTCAAGTTTCGTATTCAGTGTATTTGATTAGTATTAAAACAATTACTTAAAAATCTTAACTACTACCCACTTATCACCGTTACTGGAAATAACTTTTTTAGGCTCTATTTTTACTGAAAGGTGCTTACAAATGGTCATTATAAAGTCCTTCTAAGTCTTTAAAAATGCTCACAAAGAATTTCTTTTATGTATGCGAACTCTGTTAAAAATTAACTGAAGCAATGAAAGCAAAGTCCTTCCAATTAGTAATGCATCTTTAACCTCTCCAACATCAAATTTTTAAAGAATATTTTGATTCGGCAAGAGGGGAGTCGGCAAAACCGAGCAAACACCGTTTACAACATGTTTGATGAATAAAACTAATAGTGAAATTTATGCACACACAAAAAATAACAAACAAGAAGTAGGCTTTTGTAAACCATGTTTTATGCCATTTCGTCGAGTTTTCATCAGTGTCTTATATTTTCCAAATGGGAGTTCCTTTTTCGCCGAACATTTTTTTTCCAAATTACGTGTCTCGCTTGCGCTGCTGCGCTCCTTGCAGCTAAGCATGTAGCCTAACATCAACCCAGCATGTATCCCCGCTATGCCCGGTACAAGGAAGAATGCCAGAAGGATGGTAAATTCAGGGTTTATTCCAGGGCCACGCGGTCTGTCCTCAGGAGATGTTGTCCAATGGTTCAAGGATGCTCTGATCAGGGCTACTAGCAGAGTGGCACACTTCAGGAAGAGTTCTTAGCTGGTTAGGGACTAGCTCCCAGAGTGAGGCTGCAAGGGGCTGCAAGGACTTAAGTACCTAGAGCTGCAGCCAGTACCTGCCACTGGTGGTGCAAGGTACTTCCTGTACTATATCCTGGTATCCCATGATTCATCTCTGCTAGCAGCTACCCCTAGGGGCAGACAAGGCCAGAGCCATCCAGACCACTGATCTCCAGGGATTGGACCATACATCAAAGTACATAGCATTACTGGAATACAACAATAAAGATACAGAGTATACAGAATAGATAGCATGGAGCCATAGCATCAAGGTAAAGAGGCCCACTAAGGCCCTAGCTTAAGGAGTACGAGGAAGTGTGGAAACCGTCGTTGCAGAGGTCCCGCCCTCGAAAAGAAGCGCCCTCGCTTCGTTAAGGTAAGTGAAAATTATTCATTAAGCTAAGTCATTAATTCATACAATAATCAAAGTTCTCAGAAATTATTCAAAAATAATACCAAGAAGGCGCGCATTAACAACAAATTAACAATAAGGATGCTATGGGGACGTTTAAGCTTTTTATCTGCTAATAATTTAATCGTTTGACTGTTCCAGCAGGGTGACATTACTTACTGGTTATAGTAACGTTTTTGTAAGGACTGGGAAATCTTTGAGCGTCAAAATTCAGACATTATTCCCGTAAAAACCCGCTACGCAAACTTAATTACTTGAACATTTTCACGAAAATTATGCAGAAGCAAAAACGATTTTTCAACATTTAAAATACAATCACAATCAATCAGTGCAAAAACAGTCAAGGAAAAAACTAAGTGCATGATGCACGAAAATTCACTTGAAAAATTGTAACCATTAACCAGCGGTTACTATTATCATTAGCTAAGAAAGATTTTTACTTCAAAATCTTAATTGTCAAAATCGGTTGTCAAATATCGGTAACAACGCGTGTCAAATGTGACTAACGCGGTAACAATCAGTTAAGTTCAACCCGAAATTAGCTTTTAATTATTTGATTCAAGTATTGTTATCTTAAACAATTACCATCATCAGTTTATTGATTCATCAATTAAAATAACAGATTCAAATTGCTAGGGAACGGTCACTAAGGGGAAGCGTGACAATTGCACGTGAATCACTTTCATTCTGAAAAGTTCGAAGATGGCAGCTGCCGAACCTCATCTGCTTAACCTGGAAAATTTCCAAGCTGCCTCAATTGACTTGGCGAATGAAATTTCGCTAGTGAACTTTGGTTATCTGTAAACAACATGTTTTTTTTTCAGTTTACAAGCAATTTCACGATCCGCCTGCAAAATTATTTTAGATCTAGCTACTGCTGGCCGAAAGAAGACCCAGAAGAAACACAGTAACTACTCTTAGATTTAAGTTTAAAATTCTTCTGAATCCGCTTCACTAACTGGGTAACGTTCACCTTTAATCTGTTCACGTAAATTATCTATATGATACACAAAACGAGAAATTATACCCGTATTAAGATCTTTAAGCTGATAAGCTACAGGACTAAACTTTTTAACAATCTCGTAATTTCCGATGTAAATTGGTGCCATTTTCTTCATAAAATAGCGTGATTTGTCACTTTTAGGGTGATTTCGTACGTAAACCTTAGTTCCTACTTCAAATTCTTTGCCAGTTTTATGTTTATCCGCCTTTGCAGCACGATGTAACTTAGCTGCTTGACGTTTGCGACTGCTCTCCTAATTATCGCACGCATGCGTGACGTTAAGTTTAAGATGTGTAATGGGTAATTAACTTCGTCCGTGTGTACTTTACCGACAGGGGCTTCGGGCATTCTTAACTCCCTTCCTGTTGCTAACATACTCGGGGTGAAACCCGTCACCGAATCCGTTGCTGAATTTAATGCTAACTGTAGTTGCTTTAAACGCAAATCCCAATTTCTATGACCTGACTTTTCGTCTTGCACGTAAATTGCTAGCGTTTTTGTTAACTCTTTCATCCTTTCCTCAGCTAGGCTGGACTTAGGCGAATAGACTGACAGAAATCTAGCTTTGATACGCCATTGCAGGCATAAATTCTTCATTATTTGCCCTCTCAAATTATTGGAGCTGTCGGAAAAAATTTCCGCTGGTACGCCATGTCGTGAAAACACTTCATCAATGAGTGCCTTTGCTATAGTTTTAGCTTCAGCGTTTCTTAGGGGAATTAATTCAACCCAATGACTCCACTTATCAAGTACCACTAGGATGTAAGTAAAACCATTTGTACTCCGTACTAGCGGGCCTTTCAGGTCAAAAACAATACTCTCCCATGCTTCCTTTTCAGTTACTATCATTGTTTTAGCCTTCTTACGAGTCTGCTGCACCTTATGGACCTGACAAACCTTACACGTTCTTACGTAATTTGAAATTAACTTCGAAGCGCTCAACCAAGTGTACAAATAAAATATGCGTTTTATCGTCTTGTAATTACACCCATATGAGGACCTGTAAACGTATCGTGTACTAGCTGAATGATTTTCTTTTGCAGCGAACGGGTACCAGAATTTTCAAATTCGGCGCATCAACAACATCTTTATTTACATCCACATAAATTATTCCGTCACTCACAATTGACTTTGGCTGGTATTTCAACACAAATCTATGAACTGAAGGCGAATCATACTTTATTTCCTTCGTCTCTCCCTCCAAAGCTAACTTTAATGCAAATGTATATTTGTCCTTTAACGTTTCTGCTCTAATCTGATCAAGTGTAATTTGCTCAACATCTAACTGATTACACAAACAATCGTTGTTAAATACATAACAATTCTGACCCGTTCGTTCATCCATAGCCGGTATCAAGATTGGATTAGTGATAGTAGTAAAGTCTCTCTCAGATTCGTATCGTCTAGACAATACATCCGCGATGCGATTCTGTGACCCTGGAACGAAGCAGATCTTGGCGTCCAACTGAGATAACTCCACAAGCCACTTCGCCAAGCGTCCCGTGGGTGCGCTTACCTTGCCTAAAACCGAAAGTGCCCTATGGTCGCTGAAAATTGTTATTACACCCCCTTCTATGTATCTACGCCACTTACGTACTGCCCAAATAATACTCATTAATTCCTTTTCACTATACTGTCAAACGTCAAGAGATTATATCTATGGTTTTCTTCTCCTTAGTGAGTGGATCGACCTGATATAAAATCGCTCCAGCCCCAGAGAAGGATGCGTCTGCCATAATTATCCAAGGCTGATTGTAATCAGGCGCTGCTAACAAGGGAGCGTCTACCAACATTTTCTTGATTTTCTGGTAAGCTTGCTCCTGCTTCGCCTCCCAGACAAATTTCGGAGTTTTACCTTTCAGCACCGAAAATAGAGACGCTGCAATAGCCGAATATGACATCACAAATCTACGGAAAAAACCCGCCAAACCGAGAAATTTTCGGAGCTCGTTAATGCTTTTGGGGCGTGGTCAATTCTCCAGAATTTCTTTCTTACTAGGGTTCGGCAAAACCCCCTCACTCGTAACCTTATAACCTAATAGGGTTATCTCTTTCTTACAAAAGTCTGTCTTCTTTATGTTTATTTTGAATCCTTCACGACCCAAAATCGTTAGGGTGTCTTCGATCGCCATCAAATGCAATCGGAATTCCTGTAACATAATCGAGATATCATCAAAATAGCTCTGTACGTTCAGATAATGTAGAGGGGCGAGCATTCGTGAAACTGAGGCACAGAAGAACGCTGATGCTTGCTTGATACCAAACATAATTTTGAGCGGTGTAAAATTTCCGAACGGGGTGCAAAAAGATGACACCTCACCTGCTCGTTTCGTCACCCCTACTTGCCAGTATGCTTCGGTTAGATCAAAAAGAGTAAGGTACTTGCTCTTAGGGCATCTCTGCACCATATCCTCAATTCTAGGGGTTGGGAAGTTTTGCATCTTGCTTATTTCATTCAATTTATTGTATGCTATCACAAAACGCGTGGTGTTATTCTTCTTGGGAATGATAAACGCTGGAAAACACCATGCACTCGTACTGGGGACGATAACCCCAAGCTCTAGCATCCGATCTACATGCTGACGTAATTGCAACTCTTTAAACTTTGAAACTGGATAGGGTTTCAACGCGATTGGTGGGTGATTGCCAACATCAATATCCATAACTGGGCTTATTAAACCAATTCTCGAACTGAACACAAATCTATATTTCATTAACACCTTGAACAACTATTCTTTTTCGTCATCTGTCAAAACGTCACTCTCATTTACTTTATTACGAATGTCTTGCTCTGTAGCACAAAACTCATCTGGTTCTATGGGTGTAGCAGTCGCCTGGGGCTGATGGACTTCGCCTATACCCGGCTCCCGATTTAGCTTGTAGATTTTCGAAGGTTTATCCTGCCAAAACCAAGTGTTCGACGTGAAATTTGGTTGTAAACCCGTTGACTGCTGAAAATCTACGCCAAGGATTACCGGCTGGATTGTGCTTTCCATCAAGATCAGTGGAAAAGTTACAGTTCGTTGCGCAATCTGAAACGTAGCCAATACGAAACCTGGACACTCAACGAAACGAGTATCGGCAACTCTAACCCGATAAGGACGTTGCGTAAATTCACAACCCATTTTTAGCAAGTCATCTTTTAGTGAAATATTTACGTAAGACATTGTACTTCCACTATCGAGTATGGCGTCTGCATATTCTTTACCGAACTTAAGTGAAAAATATGCACACGGTGCTGGTGTAGGCTCAACAAGATCGCCTAGACAATTTCTGTTAGGAATTGGTCGGTTTTGAAAAGAAGACACGCCATTTCCAGCTTCACCGACTAAAACTGGATGGCTTTCGGGTTTTTTGGTACGAATTCCTGTGCATCAGAATCCAACTCAATTTCATGAAGTTGTGCATTAGCGATTCTATTTGGAGGACGACCAATAGTGGGATTTGCACGACAGTTTTGTGTTTCGTGCGACGAATTTTTACACTTCGAGCACCAAATTCCCTGTGCACGACTACTATTACCGTTATTACTACTACGACCACGGCTGTTAAAAAAAGTTCGTCTATTTGCACGGTCATTGCTACTATTTGAATTACTGTTATTGCTGCCGTTTTTCCCAACTGCAACCTGATTTTGTTGGTGATTTGACATATTAGGGCAGAATTTAGAAGTCCACCCAACCATATTACAAATGTTACAAGTGTACTTTGCATCGTATTTAGGCAAGAAACTAGTGCTGTTATTCCAATTACCTCTACCACGATTTTTACCATTTCTAGTGTTACCAACATTTGAAACTCCTGTTTGGATTGGATTAGCCTGCCTCCTCTGAATCATATTTTCCAAGAAAAGACCTTGCATTTTGAAATCGATCAAAGAAGTGAATTTTCTTGACATCATAGGCATGTGAAAAGTTGAATTCAGTGTTTCCAAAATGGCTTCAATTTGATCAAAATCACTGATTCTAGCACCTCTGTTTTGTAAAATATCTGTGCATTTATTAAAATGCTTAATGAAACTTTCATTTTCTTGCATTCTCATAGTTCTAACCTTAGCAATTAGGTTATACCCATGTGACTGTATTTCAAACTTAGCCAAAAACAAGGTTTTAAAATTCTCCCAACTAGAAAAAGGTTCATTTGCCAAAAAACAGTCAACAGCATCCCCTGTTAACCATGATGGAACAGTCTGGTGGATAAATAATTTCTCGTCAACCTTCCTAACCTTTAAAATTCTTTCCAATTTCATAATAAAAGCTGAGGGGAAAATTTTGTCATTCAACCCATTAAATTCTCCAATTTTCAAAGCTTCCATTTTAGGCAAAGGTATTGACATTTCAACAGCTCTTTGGTAATTATTCTGTGATGAACAACTAACAACATTTGAACTACTACCAACTAGATTACTGCTAGGTATCATAACAGGTGAACTGAAAACATTAGTTGTTGAAGTTAATGGTGACTTAGGTGCAATACCAGCTGTACACACCCGATTCGCACCTCCCCATAAAAAATTAACTACTGAATCCAGTTTAGCACACAAATCCAAGATGGCAGTGTCAGTAGAATTACTAGCTGTAAGAGGTTGGTTAAAATAATTTGGCACACAAGTAGGTATTTGAGTTCACACTTGGCTTGGTCCAGGTAAGGGTGCAGAATAATTTGGCATTGAAGATACAGTTACTGAAGGCTTTCCAAGCATTTGGAACACAGGGTCATTTGGCAAAATAGAACATGTTTGAACCTGTCCAGAGGGGTCAGTCCATGTTAGGGTTACTGGAATAAGCTGCTGCTGCTGCAAATTAGCAGTAGTTGTTACTGAAGTTACACAGGCAGGAGGAAAAAGAGGTGGAAAAGGCAAATTCGCATTTGAAGGCATGCCTGGTACAAATGGAACACTTCCTGCAACACTAGTATTACTTGCAACTGGTGAAAATAATTGTCCAACATTTGGTAAAGTCAATGTAGGGCTTGACACACTAACAATTAGGCTTGCTGATGTAGTATCCAGACCCAAAGTAGGTGTCCTCTGAACATTAGGGCTAGCTGGGGGAAATTGAGTTGCTAATCTTGATGGAGTAACCCCTAATGGTGATTGCACAACTTGTGGAATAATAGGGGTAGTCATTTTAGCTGCTTGTTCCCTTCTAGACCTTTTCCCTATTTTATTAGGGTCCCAACTTAAACTCCAAGAGTCAGGGTCTAAATCTGGCTTAGATCTAGTAGACCTTGGCATAAAATTACACAATACTGAAAATCTTAGGCCTATAGGCTATGGAAAGTCACTTCAAGGCTAAAATTCAGTAGCCTACACAAATCAAAAGTACTCAGGATAGTTCCAGCAAAGGTAAAAGTCAAAAGGCACTGGCCTACATAGGCCCACACAAAATCTTCCAATAAAATAAAAAGCACTGACTGATCCAAATTAAACTCCACTGCAATATAAAAACTTATTGCTATTTCAAACACAGTTCACAATACTCACAACTACTCAGGTTGTCTCTTGGTAACTCACTGCAGGCTGGGGTCCCAGATGAAAATGGAATACTCAAGATGGCTGCCGGCATTCCAAAAAGGCTTCTTGGTAAAAATTGAGTCCTTTCCTAGGTGAAAAATGGACGGCCGATGCACCACTTGTGCAACCCCGCTATGCCCGGTACAAGGAAGAACGCCAGAAGGATGGTAAATTCAGGGTTTATTCCAGGGCCAAGCGGTCTGTCCTCAGGAGATGTTGTCCAATGGTTCAAGGATGCTCTGATCAGGGCTACTAGCAGAGTGGCACACTTCAGGAAGAGTTCTTAGCTGGTTAGGGACTAGCTCCCAGAGTGAGGCTGCAAGGGGCTGCAAGGCCTTAAGTTCTAGAGCTGCCGCCAGTACCTGCCACTGGTGGTGCAAGGTACTTCCTGTACTATATCCTGGTATCCCATGATCCATCTCTGCTAGCAGCTACCCCTAGGGGCAGACAAGGCCAGAGCCATCCAGACCACTGATCTCCAGGGATTGGACCATACATCAAAGTACATAGCATTACTGGAATACATCAATAAAGATACAGAGTATACAGAATAGATAGCATGGAGCGATAGCATCAAGGTAAAGAGGCCCACTAAGGCCTTAGCTTAAGGAGTACGAGGAAGCTGTGGAAACCGTCGTTGCACTAACATCAAAAACCGCAATTAATCCCAAATTCCTTCCAATTAGGAATGTATATTTAACTAATCAAACATCAAATATTTTCAGAACATTTTGATTCGACGAAATGGGAATTACACTTTCGCCGAATTGTTTCCCTTTCGGGCGTTTAATGGATAGCCGCATCACATGGTTAGTGCCTCGAGTGTTGATAACTGGAAATATTTTTTTGACAACGTGTCTCAATTCTAAGTTTTGCTTGGGCTTTGCAGTGACCCCCTTTAATTTAATTAATTTATAATCAGAGCTTAATTTTCGGCGAAACTGGAATCTGCGAAACTGGATTCAGAGAAACGGGTATAGACCAACATGTTAAGACCATAACGCTAAAGCTGGCACACCATAGCCTTTTTTCTCCGTATTATTCATCGGCACAGTCAGTGAAAAACAATCAACGTAAATGATAATGTTAGAAATTGTCATGCCAGGCCAAAAAAAAAAGGATGTGTAGGAACACTTTATTTTTCATCTAGATTTATTACTAAATGCGTTTTCATTGCTTCAGTTTTAATTTTCAACAAATGGTTAACTGACGAAATTTTTTTAAGCTTCATGGATTTTGCGCATTCATTTGTACTCATGTTTCGTGAAAACCACATCGGGGCGAGGGATAATCGTCTAACTGGAAAATCGCATAATTGGAAGAACGTATACCGTATAACAGTATAACGGAAAGTCGTCTAACAGGAAATTCGTATAATGGAAAACCGTCTAACTGGAAATTCGTATAATGGATTATCGTCTAACTGGAAATTCGTATAATGGATTATCGTCTAATGTCCCTGCCTCGCTCGCGCTACCGCGCTCGCTGCAGCTATACATATAACATCAGAAACCGCAGTTAGACGTTGATCCAGTTAGACGTTTATCCATTATACGATATTTCGTTTAGATGATTTTCCATTATACGATATTCCGTTTAGATGCTTTTCCAGATTTTTTTTAGGCAGATTTTAGACAATTATCCCATTAGACGATTTTCCAGTTAGACGTTCGTCCGACGCCCCAACCACATCGAAGTCTGAAATAACATTAATATCAGAAAACAAAAAAGAACTCGTTTGATGCTTTGTAGTTTAACCCCCTCCCCCCTCACCAACTGATTTCCAAATATATTTTCCTGGAGGTTACGTGAATTGACATGTTTTATTCTTGTATAAGACTAGTTTCATTAAAACCCATTGCTAAAGTCAAATGCTTGAAACCATAATAACGGCAAACACACAAACCGCGAAGTCCAACCTGAGTATTAACATTTTGTTCCTTTCGCTAGCTCTTCAGGCATTCGACCAGTAAATCTTCATAACATAGTGTGTACATTTTTAACGTCTTCCTTTATTTTCGTGATTTATTAGTAAAGAGGATTTTTTTTACAGCGCTCATTTTTTAGTTTTCTATAAAACATACTCGAAGCACGATAATGAGCCGAATTAGCGTTATAACACGTGCTGTTGCCTTACAGCTTCCTGTCAACTGTTCCATGGTAATTTTCTACGAAGGGGGATAATTATGCTAGGTAATTTTTATAATCTTATGTAAACGTCACACTGCAACAAACTCATGATCGTATTCAATTTTCACAGTTTCGTTCACTGCTGGCAGTGTTTATGTTTCACGGGATAACGTTTAATCCATATTCTGTGATAAAGTGGCTTTACAATCAAAATCAAAAGTTATATTCTTGCATACTAGTTTTAATAGTTTCGAAATTTTGCACCTATACCGTTTTATAACAGTATGATTTCAGCAGTGTTGCGTTCCATATTTCTAAATTTATTTGGCCAGTAACTGTTTACTCATTTGTTTATACAGCTAAAATCTAAAAAAAAATTCTCTGGGTTAGTAATATTATTTGTCAAATATTTTGAATGTAATGATGTAGGATATCGTTTTATGCGACTTTTATTTATTTTCAATACGTAGAAATTGGTTGCAACTACGGTATTAGCAGCAGTAACCAAAAACGCGATCGTCGTAAGGCAAAAAATTAGCCACCCTTGAGATGCTTCACCTCAATACTGCATCATTCATTCGGCGCTCACAATCGCGTCCGATGAAGAACGAGTGGTGGGTGTTAGTAGGTATACCTTCTGGGCTCCATCTTCGGTTATTACAAGCTTAATTTGTAAGTTGCAGTATTTCATAGTATTTTAAACGGGCAAGAATGTATGCAGTAGGCAAGGAAAAGCAACTGGAAGAGATAGTCTGTTTGAGCACGAAAACACCGCCTCGTAGGATGCCTCCGACGTTGCCATCTTTCCAAGCGAGAGAACAACCAATCAGAGGGCACGATTTGGCTGCCTATGCTGAACTGTTTACGAAAAAAAAATTATGCTTCCCAGCAAAAAAAAAAAAACCATACTACGGATTTCTCATCTCACATTCCTATGCCCTACGATCCTCCACTCAAGCGACTGCGAGGTTGGCGTGTCATGAATTTAGAAACGACTGAGTCACTTACAATTCTGTCTGACCAACTTGAAAAGCATACTTTGAAAGTTATATTATTAGCAACTGTTTATCGATACACATATGACGGTTGGCCTGACAAAATTGAAAGTGAGAATTTGAAGCCTAATTTTATCAGACGGACGGAATTCACTTGACGGTAACACTATCTTTTTGGGACATCGCTTAGTTGTTCCTAGCAAATTATGGCAGCAAATTCTAGAGGAGTTGAATATGGGCCAGGCGGAATCATTTGTATCAAGGCACTTGTTCACTCTTGTGTCTGGTGGCCCACAAGAGACAGCGACCTCGAGGACCTGGTAAATAAATGTGAGCCCTGCCAAGATAATAGGGATGATGGCAAGCAAAGAAATTCGGTAGGACTAAATTTTAGAAGCAGCTGGCTTCATTTCTTAAGTCGTTGGAATAAACTGGGATGAGCTGAAGTTGGGGAGAGAGGC
This sequence comes from Lithobius niger, assembly GCA_023313725.1. Taxonomy (NCBI): domain Eukaryota; kingdom Metazoa; phylum Arthropoda; class Chilopoda; order Lithobiomorpha; family Lithobiidae; genus Lithobius; species Lithobius niger. Next base: position 26,417 of record JAHWFP010082811.1, read on the forward strand.
TCGTGGGTAAATTTAGATCAAACTAACATAGCCGAAATTGCCCTTTTGGTAAGGGGATAGCTTGCTTGAAGGAAGAGTGACATGGGAAAGAATATGGAAAAAGGGGAAACAAGCTGGAAGTCAAAGGGCATCGAGCTGATACAATGGCTTGTATAATCTCTTGCATATCAATGAAGAATGAAGTATGAAGCATGACATTGCAGCATTGTTGGATAAATGAAAGACTGCAATAGTAATCTTAACGGTAAGCCTTCGGCTTGACTTGCGGAATCTCTTGCTCCACGAGTGTTGGGGACTTTATGTGAAACAGAATCTGAAAATGGGCAAGTCTTGGGTTGTGGCACAACAAGGTTTTAATCTCTTTATTTAGGTGTTACATAAATAAACAGGTCTTATTTAGGTCTTACATAAATAACACTAAAAGGGCCCTTGAATTTTTTTTCATTTTACATGAATTCCTTGGAGCTTTTGCTTCTGTGTGCGCGGATGAGCCAGTTCAGTTTTAAACCCTTGTAAGAAGGAAAAATAGGTCTGGATAAGGGAAGCATCAAACCAAAGAATCCGAACTGGGAAACCTTCCATCACCACAGGGTGCAGAGATAATGCCCAGCCAGAATAGGTTGCCTTACCGCTGAAGAAGAACTGGTTGGCATTGAACTGGCTGGGACTTTGTCAGAATCCCCTTTTCAGTCACCGATGAGATCAACAACTAGGCTGAGCTGGAAAGATGCTTTTCGTTACTTTCACGAATAATTGGAGTGTATTGTAGTTATGTTTTGTAGAGATCAGTGGTCAGGCTTGTTCCTGCTGTAGAGCGCTGCCATGTAGCATTAGTATTGTGCAGTTAGAATAGAGAGAAGCACATGACATGTATTCTTGGACTTCAAATGTTGGTACAATTATCTAAATTGTTGAACATATTGTTGAACATATTAATTGGCGATGAGTCGGATCGACCACGACGGTATCCTAGACAATTACAGAACAAGGTGCACGAGGTGAAGGAAAAAGAAAGAGGTAACAAACAAATAGATCATCAACGAATATGGCGCTATTTATCGGGAAGCTTAGCGAATACTGGGAGTCCGGTTCGGACTGGGAGATGTACATTGAACAGGTAGAACAATTGTTTGAAGCAAATGATGTAGAAATGGCTAAAAAAAAGTCCCGATTTTACTTGCATCCATTGGACAACAGGGATATAAACTGTGACGGGATTTGTGTGCTCCTGATCTGCCCAAAACAAAAACATACTACGCGCTAGTGAAACTAATGAGTGAACATCAAAAACCCAAACCAATGGTGTCAGCTGAACACTTTCGTTTTTTTCGTGTGAAACAACTGGAATCGGAAAATATTAATGCATTTATAGTTAAGGTAAGAGCTGCAGCAGTACATAGTGAATTTGGGGCAGAATTAAGCAATTATTTACGTGACCAATTTATAAATGGCCTGCGGCTTGAAAATATTCAACGTCATTTGTTAACAGTGAAAGACTTTACGTTTGAAAACGAGATTCGGTTACAAGATTCATCACATTTCAGCAGCGGGGAACAAGGTAGCTGATGGCTTGTCAAGAACGGCATCAACTGGTGTGGATTTTAGTGACGACTCGGACATACCTCTCCATGCAGTGTTTAAAGCGCAGTTGGACACTATGCCTTTTTCGCCAAATTCACTACAACAGCGAACCAGCAAAGATGAGGGGCTGCAAAGAGTTATAGGCTAGGTGCAAACTGGCTGGCTTAAACAGTTCGACTCGCCTATTTTGGAAGCCTACAGGCGTGTTCGTGAACAACTTACCGTAGACAGTAATTGCTTATTTTATGGAGAAAGGATCGTCATTCTGGATGGGTTGCGGCCTCATGTACTTACCGAATTGCATCAGGGCATCAGGGTATTGTGAAAACAAAAATGTTGGCTCGATCAATAGTGTGGTGGCCAAGCATTTCTGCAGATATTGAGGACATAATCCATACCTGTGAACAATGCCAAGTAAACTTACCAGTGCCTCCGAAAGAACAGCGAATAGAGTGGCCAGTAGTATCTGAGCCATGGGGACGGCTTGATGCAGACTTCGCTGGCCCTTTCATGGGACATATGTTTATTTTGTGTGTGGACGCGAAATCGAAGTGGCCAGAAGTTGAGATTATGTCAAGTACAACAGCTCAAGCTACTATTAGAGTATTTGAACGGTGGTTCAGTCAGCATGGGCTGCCGCTGCATGTGCATTAGGATTATGGGCCTCAATTCACCAGTAGGGAATTTGTCGACTTTTTGGCGAGGAATGGAATTCGTCAATCGCGTTCTCCTCCGTACCATCCTGCTAAAAATGAAGCAGTTGAAGGATTTGTTGGTACTTTCAAAACGGCTATGAAGAAGCTAGTCGAACAACATCGTGCTGTCCAAAGAGCATTGAACTATTTTTTGTTCACATATCGAACAACTCCACACGCAACAACTTGTCAAACCCCTGCAGACAGTTTTAAGGATAAAACTATGAGGATGCGCTTACATTTTGCTGTTGCCAAGAGCCAATATAAGACTTTCCCAGTGCTTCAACGGGAATTCTCACTGCCGGATCTGGTCTATGCGAGGGACTAAAGAAGTTCGACCTATTGGGTCGCGGGAACTGTGATAAAAGTGATCACTCCTGTTACGTATCTGGTAAGACTGCATAATGGAGTGGTGTGGAAGCGCCATGTTGACCAGCTGCGCCAACAGGTTTGGCCGGCAATTGGGAAGAAAAGGGATGAGATGAGGACTTTGGTCCTGGACATTTTGGCGGTGCTGAAATAAGGGGAAATGAAAACCCCGAAGTTGATAATGTGGTTTGGAGGCATCGCCACTCCGAACGACAACGACATCAGCCAGGTTATTTACACGATTATGTATAGGATTGAAATTTTAGTTAGCCTGTAAGTTTTGTAAGAGGGGAAGAGTTGGAGTGTATTATAGTTATGTTTTGTAGAGATCAGTGGTCAGGCTTGTTCCTGCTGTAGAGCGCTGCCACCTAGCGTGAGTATTGTGCAGTTAGAATAAAGAGAAGCACATGGCATGTATTCTTGGACTTCAAATGTTGGTACAATTATCTAAATTGTTGGACATATTGTTGAACATATTAATAATAGTAGAATTTTAACTCTTTCGGATCATTGCCACCAAAAAGAAGTACACCCCCTCCCCCTCCCCCACCCAAGCAGGATATTTGTCCCAATGCACATATTTGGTTAGGGGCTCTCGGAGATGCCTAACATGAGCAAATTAATATAGCCGAGTGATTTGCATTTCTTTTATTGTTGTAATCAATATATTAGGAACCCTACCATAAGAATTTAAAAAAAAAAAACTGCATTAAATTTATCAATAAAACGTTTCTTCTTAAAGTTTAATTCCTTTAATTCTTTGCTTTTTCGATGAACTTGTAACGTGTTTTTCGAAAAATGGTACTTTTTGAAGTGTAAGTCTCTTTTTTTTATCCTTAACTATTGGATAGAATGTTTTTTTTTTTAAATTACTGGTGTCAATAAATATTTTACTTGTGTCAGTGAGTGTTTTACTGGTGACGTGACGTTATTTATTTTGCTATAAAGTTTATTAACTTATTTTTCTGTAATGCAGAACCCTAGAATTGTATAAATGATTTATGATGTCGTACGGACGATGCAAATTAAAACAATCCCGACATTCTGTACATGTGAGGGTTCCCATGGGATCTGGGTTGAAGCAAGCAACGAGCAATCGGATTGTTTGAGTTGTGGCCTACTAACCAAACAGATGTGAACTCGAATCGTGATTGAATCGTGATCTAACAGGCTTCGTAAACGGCCTTAAATTACTCGAAAGCTTTAAATTTGAAAACCGAAAAGACTGAAAATTGAAATTTTTGTTGTAGGAGCCTTGAAATGATCTTGATTTTTGTTAGTGTACTTAGTCAGGCGGCAGAGCTGAAGAATCGTGCACTTTTTCATAAAGGCATGAAAATCGGCATGACGAATCTACATACCTGCAAGATCATTTTTAGATATGGAACCACTTCGAAATTTTCTGAAAAGCCGTTAAATCCAAGATGGCGGCCGAAAAAAGTTATTTTTTGGCTATAACTCCTTAACCGTCGACATATCAAAAGCATAATGTGAAACAAAAACGTTCAGCACACAATTCTGGATAAGAATCGTTGTCCTTTACATTAAAGCAACCATTCAACCCCAAAATCGTATTTCAAATATATCGCCCCGTAATTCGTGAAAACGCTCCTTTTTTTAATTTCTTGTTATAGCGATTTTCAGTTCAAAGTTCTCTTGCGAGCCCTCTAACAGCCCGAAATGGACATGCTTAGGATACTCTTAAAGGTGGGGATCTATTCTTTCCAACACTCTTAACTAAAAATGTTTAGCTTAGATAGGACCGTTCTACACCAATTCACATGTGAAAAGGTAACGGCATAGTAGCCCACACGAAGCGAGCGACTCCGCTAGTTATATATAAAGCTCAAGGTAGGGGCGACACAGAACGCTGCACGGTAATTGACGGGATCTAATTCAAAACGGAGAATAAAAAAAATGGCCTGGGTTCAGTACGACCCTACCTGGTTTGCTCCGGTGAAAATGGGTTTAAATATAATTTTTTTTTTGTATGCTGTGCCTTGATTATTTTAATGTATTTAAGCAATTTATACGAATTTGTATGCTTGATAACGGCATTGACTATAGTTGAGACGAAACGTCACATTTCACCTTGTGGCCTACTTTGTGCTTACATGTTCATGTGCTTGTGCTATTCGATGCGTTAAGCCACACACGGTGTGTCAAAGAATACTCGTAATAATACTCTTTCATCTTGAAGGAAACGGAGGCGTGCAGCAGTCATAAAAACCCCCGATAGGCTTGCCGCTCATCGCATCGAAGAAAACACCTTACTTGCTCACGACGGGTTGGTCAATTGCATACGAAACTCCAAAATCTAACCTCGCGACTTTTGTTTTTCGCATAATTTTACCAACTTTTCAAACTGAATAGGACTTATTATCCTGAAACTCTTAAAAAAAACCCTTTGGACTTTTAGACATTTTCAGGTTTACGTCGGGGCCAACAATATCTTAATCGTGCCCTGAATAGCACCATGATTTTCAATCAGCGTCATTGAGTAATTACCGAAAGACACTGCCTGATAAACCATGTTGGTGCCTGAACCATTTACACGTGTGTATGCTTTCCTTGATGAAACCCTATCGTTATATGCCGTCTAACACAAGTAAACGATTCACGGATATTTGCTATTTCCTTTCCCCACCCCTCTTTTCAAAAACGACAGTGAGCATACCCACCCTCAGCCACCCACATCCCAATTACCCCCAGACATTTTCACTGCAAACATTTTTCTCTCGGGAAAAAAATATTTACAAAAACAATGTTGTTCATTTAAAATTATCCTGTGGTTGGTAGGGTTACTTACTAGAATATTATTTTAAAGATCTACGGTACGGACTTATTATCATCCGGGGGTTGTCCTTTCCAATTATGGGGTTGCAAAAAGTTGATTTCTTGTCGGGAAGGGGCGGGGGGGAGGGCAGAAGGGGAGGGAAAAGTCGAAGTGGTCGAGCGTCCCAAACAAAGATGAAACTGGCCCATGGGTCAAATGGGTTACATTTTTATCGTGGGTCAAGTGGGTCATGGGTCAAGACCGTTCACCCACCGACCCACGGTAATTGTTAAGTACGTTATTTGACACTTCATAGTCTTACTAGTACTCTTAAAAAAATTTTCTTACTGTTTCAAAAATAGTTTCCCCCAGAAGGCTAAAAACCCGTAGTAAAGGCTTTAATTTGACTATTTGAAAAGCATTTGCATACTGTATTTTTTTTTCATGGCGTGGGATGGGTCACGGTGGGCCACATTTCGGTTCTTTAGTGGGTGGGTCAAGTGGGTCAGGGCTCGAGTGGGTCACAGGTCGGAAAATATCTCTGGTTCCAAACCAAAGACACAAACAATTTTTTCTTTTAATTTTATGGTAGCGATTTTGGATAACACGTAGTTTAAACTAGAACCTTCTCCCTCCCCCTCCAACTCTTCACTTCTAGCCGGAACAACATGCCTGTTATGCCCCTGGCTGTATTATTATTGTAAAGTATTAACAGTTCATAAAAAAAGGTGCAAAAAATTTCAGCTCAGTTTTCATAATTGCTTGGTTTGTTATCGTGCCATCGAGCCATTTTTTTTTTAATTGCCCACCCGTCTGCATTCGGAGAGAAAAGTGCCCTGAAAACCATTCGTGCTCATATTCACTGTCGTCAGGTACTAACTACCAATCGTAATAATTTTCTAGCAGTTGCTACTTTCCGTCGTGAGATAACCTATAGCAAATAAAACCTAAGATAAACTATTTTTTTTTTAATCTTCAGGTAGTAGTTTTGCAGAAAAGTGAACCTAGTCGGGTTTGGGATGTACAGGGTGGTCCAAAATTCCGTTGCACCCCACCAAATTCCCTACACAATTGGAACTAGGCACCTGAATCATAGAACTTTGCTTTGTCCCTAAGATGGGGGCCACCCACTGAGCTTGCATTGGGGGCCCAGTGCACCTCAACCCACAGATATAAAAACTTAACTTTTTTCCGGTGAGAATTAGACGTTTGATTCCAATTGGGGGAATATACGCATGGCACAGACAACGTGGTAGCCGAAAATGGCATGCTAATTGGATAAACGGGATGCGTGTTATTACAACTTCATTGTAGCCCCCCCACGCCCACATGGGCGTGTTTCTAAACTAGAGGGAAGAGTGAGATGGATTCCTCTAAGCCACGCCCCTCAACGTCACCAAAACCGATCAGTTTAGAAACACCACTGCCTCACTTGTCGTTCTCAACATTAGAAAAATTAGCAATAATCGATGCCACATCTATTTTCAGCAAGAGAAATGTTATTAAGAACATAATACAAATGGTTATTAATCTATGTTTAATTGGAATTTGTTTCTAAATTTAGACATTTTCCATATCTCACTTCCTACAGTTTAGAAAGACCACCATCTCAGCTACTAATGCGTGATGGCAGCCATGTTGGATCAGTAAGTGAGCGAGAAAAAATTTGCCTCACTTTCCTCAGCAACATCTCAGCTCCACGACGTCACGCCTACGTAAAGTGGGAGGAGTTTGGACCAGTCTCCTCGAGTTAAGAAACAGTTTTCCTCACTTCCCTCAGACATCCCTCTAGTTTAGAAACAGCACCCACGAGTCTTTCCTGCACGGTGCAGGAAATTGTATGGTGCACCCATCAAAGGTCGTATAGCACTGAGAATACATACCTGACAAATAGAACCAAGGTTTGTCCCTAAGATGGAGGCCACTGCATGAACCCTCATTGGGGCAGCAGCCCCCTCCCCCCATACAAAGTTTATATATGTTCCTTAAACTAAACACAAAAAAACACCCCTGGGTTGGGAACGTTCACGCAATACGTCTCAAATAAGTAATACTTCTCAAGAAATAAGCCATTTTAATCATCCCCCCCCCCACACTTCGTCATCAATCGTCATCAATTGACGAACAGGCATAGGTGATAGTCCCTGCTCTCTTTAATTTACGGGCGGTGTCAGGAATCAACTGCCAACCAAGGGGTATTAGTCATGTTTATTGTTGGGAACAGAAATAAATTTTGTAACTAGGGGGTTGAGGGGGGCAGGGGGTTGAGGGGGTGCATTTCCTCCCCCTTCCCCCGATCTTAGGGACAAACATTCGTCCTATGTGTCAGGTTTGTAATCTCAGTGCTGTGGATCCTTTAGTGATTGCACCCGCTTCGGACAATTTCCCACACCGTGCACGTAAGCTGTCATGAGGAAAACTAGAAAACGCACAACCGCTTCATTTTTATTGAATGACTATTTTCGTCATTTGCATACTGTATAATTATTATGGCTATAAAAAAATAAAACGTTTAAAGGTCAATTTCGAAGAAAAAATTACGCTCGACAGGCAAAATAACCCAATGATATTAGTTACTGTAAAAGTAAAATTGCAGCATCACACAATTAACACTTCCAAGGCTTCACACCATTACACATTCAATTACGATGCTTCAAAACTAGATTAACGAAACTGCAGCTTTATTAATAAGCTCTTAAGTGTCTCATCAAAGTAAATAAAATATGCTATGCAACATCATTATTATGTGCTTCACAACTGGTGGTTTAAAAAAATAACGTTTAAAAGAGACTTCTTTTAATTAGGTTAGAATGCAGCATCACAAAATATGCATTTTAAGGTTTTCCCACAATTGTGTACTGAAATATGTACTGTCTCATATGTATTGTCTGATTGCCAGAACGAATCCATCTTACACTGTAACAAGCTACATTTACAAGAAGGTGCAGTGTCACACACTAAATATTTTATAGGATTCGAGTAACAAAAACATAACGATACTTCCTCCCCCATTGTGTCATAATGCTACAGAAATTCTGCCAGAATATGTGAAATGAATAAGTACTCTAAAGAAGCCGGATTCCGCAGTGATGTACCATAAAATGCTTTAGTTCCTCGGAATGCTCTAGGGAAGCTCTTCCCCAGACCCCGAGCTTGATTTATCGTCCCTCTCCACAATTTTTCTTGTCTGTGCTGCTGGACAGAGTAACGGAGGCGCTTTCTCATTACCGAACACTTTTTAGACTGGCACGGTTTCTATTACTCATATTTTAAACAATTTTTAGCACTAATAACCAGTGACGCCAAATTTGAAAGATATATGAATGTGTAAATTTTTTGAATCGGGAGCCTTCCCCCCCCCCCCCCTGCTTCGGAATAGAAGTACCCTAAAAATGCACTCTTGCACTGTGTCATGTAAATGCGATGAATAAGAATTTTCTAGCAATTAACCTATAGCATAAATAGGAGGAAAAAAACACGAAAAGTTACAGGTTTTTTTTTTTATAAAACATACGAATTTTTTTTAATGTCATGCATTGTTTTGCAGAAAAGGGGACCTGCTGAAGCTTAGTATTTTTAGTAGCACACACCTTACAAAATCAGCTAGAATTCGACCGTAGATAATAAACGGCTTCTCAATAAAAATGCTGCAGCATACAATTCACACTTCAAGGGTTTTACACCATTATCCATTCGACTATATTGCTACACACTTTTACAACGAAATTGTACCTTTTTTAATTTTCACTTAAAGGGACGGTACTTCGTTGGCCATTTTCCTCGATACATTACCGGATGTAGTTTTTTAAAGAAATCATCTAACAATTATTAAGTGGTCCACGTGCCCGATTTCAGTGTTAAACGTGGCGTTTACCTGTATTTATGTGTTGTCTTCTCGCAGTCCCCCAACTGTTTAGCAAACTCCCGCCATAACCAGCCAAGCAGCGAACCAACGTCGAGTGAACGATAGTATTAGCGATCGTTGCGCGCCTTATGCCTACGGAATCGGGAAAGAAACGTGCCAGAGTAAAGGCAAACTGAGAAGCTGTGTTCCACGATCACTAGAGTGTAGAGAGGCACGCAGCTACTATCTCAGTTGGCCTTGACCAAATTGGAACGCTCGATCGCTTCAAGGTCTATAGAAGAATAGCCTACTGAAAATTGGTCGAAGTTGAATTCCGAGAATAATTAAAGACGGATAAAGAAATGGCTAGATTTCTTCTTGACTGTTGACTTGCTTACTACTGAAACATAGGGGTATATTATTAGCGTTGTAGAATGCACCCTTTTTGCACCTATGTAAAGAAAGGTGGCGGAGGGAGGAAGCACGACTTGGTACTTCAAATATCATTGCTTACTTAAACCCACAAAACTGCACTCATTGTTTGTGAAAAATTCTTCCACCGACAGTTTTTCTTTCAGTGTTACCGAAAGAAAACTTTTTATTAGGCCAATTTTTTTCATAATTGAACGATAGGCAGTAGTCGTTTCTAAAGGTGACTCCCGTCTCCTGCCCCCCCCCCCCCAAATACCCCACTGCGGTGACTTCTTTTACCCACCTTCAGTTTTTATAATCCACCTTTTTTGACGGAGGACTCTTCGGTTTGCGTGGACGCCAGAGGGGATAAAACACAAGATGAACTACATACTTAGACTGATAGTATTTTTTTTTTATCCAAAAAAAAAAACAGAGTTTTTTTTTTTGTAGAGAGAAATTGGTATTTGTTTACTTTGGTGAATACCGGTACTTGAATGAAAGACCTTATGATGATGACACTGACAGTATTTTTTAATGTAAACAAAATAGCATCAACTCCTAAAAATATTTGCTGCAAGCCCCCCCCCCCCTTCGCCCCACGATATATTTTTTTATTTGTCAACCCAATTTCCAAAAGTTACAATATTTTTGGAAGGAGACAGTTCTTTTTTTTGGCGGGGGGGGGGAGGGGGCATGGGACCACATGCATGTCATGACATCGATGGTAGTTTTTTTTAAATAGTCAGACGATAGGTCGTAGTCGTTTCGAGTGATGCGTTCCCTCTTCAGGGGGGGGGGGG
>JAHWFP010082811.1:45130-57410 GCA_023313725.1 Lithobius niger
AAATGGGTCACATGTTAACGTCTGCCTGGAATGGGAGGAGTTAATGACTCTCGCTCTTCTTTAGTCGTTCAATGGTTGTTAAATTATAAAATCCAACCATGTATGTACACAACTGACTATAAATGGGTCGCATGTTGACATCTGCCTGGAATGGGAGGAGTTAATGAATCTCGCTCTTTTTCTAGTCATTCAAGGGTTGTTAATTATAAAATCCAATCCTGTATGTACACAACTGACTTTAAATAGGTCATATGTTGACGTCTGCCTGGAATGGGAGGAGTTAATGAATCTCGCTCTTCTAGTCATTCAAGGGTTGTTAATTATAAAATCCAGTCCTGTATGTACACAACTGACTTTAAATGGGTCGCGTGTTGACGTCTGCCTGGAATGGGAGGAGTTGATGAATCTCGCTCTTCTTCTAGTCGTTCAAGGGTTGTTAATTACAAAGTCCAACGTTGGCAACAAAAATTGTGTGTTCCGTTAAGTCAAGATGTGTGGTGACGAGGGATGAATGTATATAAACATCAACTTTTAGTTTTTCAGGGATATTTATATTTATGGCTTGTATTTATATTTCAGATAACTGGTGCTCAAAAAAAGACGTTTCTTAATGATGCTGATAGGTTGCGACCCCCGTGATCATGTAACCCGTTATCAATACAATGAAGACGACAATAAATGCTCAGCCTTTCAAGAGGAAACTTGTAACAGAGCACATGAACATTATTTCGAAACATCGAAAGAGTGTGAAGAATGCTGTGCCCATGGTGAGTATGTATAAACTCTAAATAAATAGCTGATTAAAAACTAATGAGTGATCTATGGAGTCGTAAAGTAATTTTACGCCAGGCCTACGTTTAACGAGCCGGCCTAACTTTCTATCAGACCACGAATGATGAATATTCATGTGAAAAAAAAAACCAGTATGGCTTATCGCAAAGATATTAAAAACCATACATACAGGATAAAAGGGCTTTTTTTAATGGTAAAGGCTGGCGCCACCTAAAAAGAGGTTTTATGCTCATACCTGCGGGGAACGCAATGTTTGGCTATGTATGTTCAAAAGAAGTTGCAGTCTCCACCATGAGACACTATATTCCGGTATAATTCCATTTGGGGCTGACTGAGACTAGTGTACTGGTCCTATTTCATACATAGTAAAACCAGTCTGCTTCAATCAGAATAGCTGTGATAAATAGAAAGTCAAGTTTTAGAGCTAATTTATTGGCTAATGTTACGATCAGTGAAATATGGGTAGCAGAAAGGTTGTTATTAATTTTAAATGAATTGTTGCGTCTAGTAACTCCAGCCAGTACTAGATCATGGCATTGTAAAATCCCTAGATATTTCCTAGCAAACCTATCCTTCTCTGCCCCGAGGTAATCTCAGAAGTAGAAAAAGATGTTAATTTGACTATTTTTTCAGCCAACAATTAGAACGATAGCTGAACGATATCTGAACGTAACAGGAGTATTTAGTTTTCATTTGCCATTATAGCGCAAGAAAACTAAGAAAGTAAACTTCTGCTTTCTGATTGCAGGGAAACAAAACTGTTTATTTTTTTACAACACTTGTAAAGGGGTAAAGAAAAAACGATTTATGCCACCATTTATGCTGCCAGACTTTACGCTGTTGATTGCTGCCATTCAATTGATCACCTTTTTTAATATTTCTGTTCAATTTGATTTAAAAATTGCATTTAAATGAATTGACCATAATTTTTTTAATATATTTTTTCGCATTTGATCCATCCCTCCATCGTTTTGAGTTATTTGGTCTTGTTATTCCAGATAAGTCGAACTGAGATCACTGCTAACTAAACTTATGAAGACTCCATCGTTAATTTTTTGGTTTCACAACAATCTTTCCTAACGAGTTAAAATTGATTCCCAGAGTGGCAGTTTCAAATGATACTTGTTAAAACGCAGTATTAAAATTAACGGCTGATTTAAAATGAAGTGTAAATACGCATATTCACAGCGCATATGCATGACTGAATATTTAAAAAAAAATGGTCTTCATGTTTAAAACAGTAAGTAGGATCAGCCAAGCCGGTTAAATAGTTATGTGATTGATGTACAGTAATGGACTAACTGGAATTGAAATTAATGTTAATGATAATATTTAGCCATTAATTTTCGAACGCAAGAGATGACTGACTGACAAACACTACGTTTTCATGGCCACAATAAAGCACATTTTAACGATGTTCTTTGAAATGCGCATAAAAAAACTGCACCTGTTTACAAGACAACAATTAGAGCCATTCCGCTAAGGAAGGCTATTCATGCGCGTTCGCTAAAAAAAAACCTTCCTTCCTTCCCACCATTTGGCTAATGTGAGGAAGTCCCACACTGCTCTACCCTCTGCTTGTAATAAACTAGGTCAGCTTAAACCCAAATAACTAAATGTATGCAAGTGTTAATGGTCTTCCAAGTCATGTAAATGATTTTCAGTTTATTTAGCTAAAATTCGAATGATACCAGCACAAATACGTAGGTGCCGTAACTGTTTCTGCCATCTTTACCAGGCATTCTCCGACGTCTCCATGTGATTGCGAGTGTTTACATGAATACAGACGATGTGGTTCAGACTTCCGATCCACCTCTGTAAAGCGCTTTGGTTTCTGTATCGCCAGAAGGAGAAAGCGCCACGAACGGTTGTTTACAAGACCCACGGAGGCAACACGGATGTGATGCGCATCCTGCTGAAGCACTTCGGTCACATAATTGTAGTGAAGTCAAAAGCTCTCTTCCTTACGGAACAATGCTATTTGAACCCAGCGCAACATATGAGGAAGAAAGGCTCTGATCCGAAGAGAAATTAAATGGACTGAAAAGTCTTGGTGCCACATGCTACGATGGGAGTTTATTTACTAGGCCTTGGCTCGCATCTTTAAATTTTCCAAAGGGTTTATTGGATAAAATGTCTCATCCTAAGAAAGTCCTGCCCATTTTCTTAACGGTTATTACCTTCTTTCATACTTGGAACTCGTCAGACCAGTGTAATTTTAATTTATGTGTCTGGAAATGACGTCATGCTTATGTTGAGTTGAGGGACTATGCACAATTGTCCCTCTCCTTCCCGAGATACCTCCGCAGTACAAGGTACTTATTCGGAATACGTCCTGTTTTTCTAAATCTAATCTGACAGGAAATTGTTTATTAGTCGGTTCTTAATGCGAATGGACGATCAGGTCAGAATCTAACAAATCCTAACAAAATAAACGGTTCGTCTGTCAGGTAAGTAATTATTTATTCTAAAACGAGTCAATCCCAAACGATTCCAAACTATTCGCTCCTATTCTTGACGGAAATGAGCTTGTTCAGTCAAACTTTTCATTCAACATCAACAGAATTCGTTTCTCTTTTCAACTATTTACTAGGGACCACTGCAAGGCAGGTTGACATGGAATTTAGAACTCTGATTGCCCATGGCTTTTATTTTTCAGGTGTTTCTGAGCCTAACAGACACTACAATCCTGACATACAACGCAAGTGAAGAGCATATCTCGCCGAATTGTACAAAGATGGTAAAACATGTTTTTCCGTTTTTTTTATGTGCAAATAGTAACATTTCGGTGGCCGAAATACTTGTAAAATAGAAGAATTTGAAATAAACGATTTTAAACAGGAATGGGTTTTAATTTATTAGGATCTGAAAGTCACTTGTCTTCAGGCAGACAACTGCAAGACGAACTTTAAAAATATTTGAACAAATTATTTTGCAGGTCAACAAGAGTTCGCTTTAAAAAGGTGCCACCTGACTGGTATGAACCCAGAAGCACATAAAACAGCAGAATAGTTCAATTTTTGACACGAATATGTTAGACCTTGGACATAAATTTAAAATCCTAAAACCAAAACAGGTTTCCTTCCTACATATTGATGCAAATCAATATTGACCCAATAACTGTGAACAGTGATTGCATCTCGTCACTTTCAAGATGGCGGAACAGTTATTCGGTCACTTCCATCTTGAAAGCGACCTGGTGCAATCACTGTTCCGCCATCTTGAAAGTGATGAGGTGCAATCACTGTTCCGCCATCTTGAAAGTGATGAGGTGCAATCACTGTTCCGCCATCTTGAAAGTGATGAGGTGCAATCACTGTTCTGCAATTTAGAAAGCGACCAAAATGTCGACTTTGAAAATGCCGTCAAAGTAATGGACCAGTAATGGATGCGTTGTAGGAGTGTTCGGTTGATAATAAGAGTCAAGCTTGTTGATAACAACATCCCAAAGGTAGGTGGGAATGGATGAGCACGCTGGTATGCCTTGTACATCTGCGGTAAAAAAATTCACTATCAAATTGGAAGTAACTTTGTCGAAAACTTTCAAGATGGTGGAACAGTAATGACATCATTGCGAAGGTGCTCCCGGTTTAGCATTCAATTTCTGACCAGAATTGAAAATATTCGACTGAAAATTAAAGTACTCTGCTATTTTATGTACTTGTGAGTTCCTGCCCGATATGTGGAACTTTTTTTTTTTAAAGTGAACTTAAAAATAATTAAATAGCCTTGAATACGTATAATTTGAGTTTGTTCATTAATAGGCTTTAAGTATTACTTGAAAGACGTAACCCTTGTGCTTTTTTGGTGTCGCTTTACGAATTGCCTTTTAGCTATATATTAACATCAGAGTAATTTCCCCATATGATGATTATGGCTCTTGTTTGTTTGTGACGTATACTATTTTTTTGTTATTTTTGAGTCAGAATCCCGAAAAATCCCTTTCCCAGTTTTAAAGAGTGATTAATGATTTATAAACTTTAATCTTAAAAAAAAAAGACAAAGAATGCGTGCGAAATTTTAGATTAAAATGAAGAGTGGCGTGCACGAGGGGAGGGGGGAAGTTGCCCCTCCCCTTTTTGGAAAAAATGCCCTTTTTGCCCTTTTCAGAAAAAAAAAACATGCCCTATTTTGCTTTTCGGCACCGATAAATGCTGAAGTTCTGGCGTTGCAACAAGGAGAAAGGGCTTAGAGGCCTGAAAAGGGCAAAAAGAAGGCTAAGAAAGGGACAGAAAATGGTGTAAAAAAAAAAGAGTGATGGCAAGCTACGAAAAAAGTCCCCAGAAAAACGACCTGATCATGCCCTTTTACTGGAAGGTGCCTCTGCCCCCTCGAATGTATGTGCACGCTACTGGAATTGGACAGTGGATTCAAAAGTTATAGTGGAGATTTGACAAACAGACAAAGAGACAACCGGAGAGACAGACTGACAAACACGAGGACGGGATGAGAAGCTTATTTGCTCTGCCTTGCACAGAACTTGTCACTAGAGACTATTCACTAGCTCAGAACTAGTCACTCACAAAGAATAGCTAAACCTTGCTATAGCTAAATGTTTTAAATAAGTTTTTGTTTTTAATATTTTAAAAATGTTTTTTAATATGTTTTTGCTTTTAATATTTTTTTAATGTTTTTATGTATATTACAATTGCTCCTTTTAGTCATATAATTGGTTGTATGTATCTTATTTCTCTTTTATCTAATGTATGAGTATTATCCTTTTAATGCTGGACAGGTGTTAGCGGAACCTAACAGTCCCTTCCTGTTTTCCATTTTCCTCGTTATGGAAATAAATATCATTACTTACTAACCTTGGCTTATGAACAACTTCTCCGTTAGATGGCTTCAACTTCAACAGACATATGTAGAGATTCGACCCTCTTCTACGAAATCGACTCTAACGAATTTAGAAATTGTGAAACCTTCTCCATAGGTTAACTTTTTCTTTGCTTTCGTGCGTTTGATACTTTTACCCTGGAAGCTGCTTATGGTGCTTGCATACGTTTAACGTCTATGTAAAGAGCAACACGTTCGAAAAACGATAGGTGGTAGCTGTGGTGGAATTGGCAAACTTCACTGTATTCGTTATTTTTTTTTCATCCAGTTCTTTACGTTCCGTTAGCAATAGCGCAGGTCATTTTTTTAACATTTTCTTAATATAGTTCCTACTTAAAACAGACGTGAAACAATAAAAAGTTTTTAAACGAACGAGAGACAAGGAGAAATTAAATTACGTCGTTGATTTCACAATTTTAAGAAAAGGAGAAATTAAGTTACAAGGTTGATTTCACAATATCAAGAAAAGGTTAATATTAAGTTACGAGGTTGATTTCAAATTTTAAGAAAAGAAGTAATTAAGTTACGAGGTAGATTTCACAATTTCAAAAAAAGGAGTAATTAAGTTACGAGGTTGATTTCACAGTTTTAAGAAAAGGAGTAATTAAGTTACGAGGTTGATTTCAAATTTTAAGAAAAAGGAACAATTAAGTTTCAAGGTTGATTTCACAATTTTAAGAAAAGGAGTAATTAAGTTACGAGGTTGATATCACAATTTCAAGAAAAGGAGAAATTAAGTTACGAGGTTGATTTCACAATTTTAAGAAAAGGAGAAATAAAGGCACGATGTTGATTTAACAATTTTAAGAAAAGGAGAAATAAGTTACAAGGTTGATTTCACAATTTTAAGTCTGTATTATATTCTGGAGCTGTTTCAAAAAAGAGTGTGGAGTATAAACATTCATATTGCAGTTTATTATTAGTTTACAAGGAAATAATTGACAGAAAACGAACCTCACACCATAAGAGCATATGCTCACGTGTGGGCAAGGGTCGTACACACAAAAAAAAAACGCAAAATTTTCTTTAAAAATAAGAATAAAAACGTAATTAATGTGGAAAACAGGGTTTCCAAAATCAAGCAAAGCATGATTAAGACCAAATTAATAAGAAAAAGGGGAAAAATGTACGAGTCCTACAAAACAATGTAACCAAAAAAGAAAGGTTCTTCAGTGTTAACTCATGATGCTAAACAGCATTACTAAGCTCGTAGAGTTTTGATCTGATAACCACTTAAACTAATGTTTCTTGAAATATTTCACCCCAATAATAAGTTTAATTACGATAAGCAATGAATAAAAAAAATTACTACCCTTGTGGAGTCTTTCCTTTGCAAGTTTTGTTTGTACGGCATAAAAACAAGATTCACTCCTGGTAACCATCACAAGACGAGTAGAAAAATAAGCACCGTTTTTACAAGACGTATCAGAATACCTAGTTGATAAAGCGGAAAAGAGTGGTCACGTCGTTTTTCGTTCTGACAATCATTCTGACAACACAATCGTTATGACAATTCGGTTTTGAAGCTCAAGAACAGGATGAATGGTATTCATGTAGGTGCCACCCCCAGCATAAGACTGAATTACTGCACAATGGATTGGGCCATGGCAAAATAAAACATTTCTAATGTATTACGTGAAACAAGTTTTCTATTATAATACATTTTGCACAGAAGAGCACGGAGCCGAGTAGGAACAGAAATAATTTGGCACTTCCTTTTTACTAATTAATTAGTTGATAGTTGAACTCCATCTAGCATTTGCAGTATCATGCAGATGACGGGAATGGGCATGCCCGTCAAACTCACAAGATTAGCTTTAGGTGAATATGTCTGTCAGTGGTATTTGAGTATTACTTGACAGGTTTTGTTGCCTGGAGGTGGTGAATAACGTGAAATGGTACTAACTAACAAAATAGTGTATAACTATTGTTAGCATCATAGGCATGATATGTTATTTTCACGGCTCCGAGGTCTGAGACATCAATGAGAGATTGCCTCCGGCTGCTGTAGGTTTATCAGCACACCATAGGAAATTTATTAGAGAATCTGCCAAAAATAAAACCTTGGTTCTTGAATAGCTGGTGGGTAAACGATAAATAAACGACAAAAAAAAGTAAAATGTTGTAACTTCCAATTCAGTGTGAGTATTCTCAGGGATGGTGCCACATTTGTCGGTAATACGTACCAAACATTTACCAGTCGATTCGAGAAGCAAAACGTCCCATAATTATTGCTTTAAACAGGCTGTACCATCAATTTAAGTCAATGTCAGCAAATTTACTTTCAACACGAATGGAAGTTTAATGACCATATTCATAATGGTCATGCACAAGAGAATATGTTCAAGCCAAATCGTATTTTAGTCGGCGAAATATAAGGGAGTTTGGCTTTAAACATCTGTCATTCGGCATAGCTCGTACCAGACAGTTCATGCAAGTATTTAGTGAAAGAGAACTTTACAGGTTCGGCAAGGTCAATATCCTTGGCCTTCATCTGGGCCGTCTATGTTTTGGTCAAGCTTTTTGTGTTTTGGCTAGACCAAAAAATAGACAACCCAGATGAAGGCCAAGGATGTTGACCTTGTCGAACCTGCGCAAGAAGTAGTTTGGAGGGGTTATTTGTCGTTGGACATTCAGAATCGAGCAACAATGCATAAACAATGGCTGCTTACACGACGTCCCAAGAGTTTTACTGTTACCATACTTTGATGGGACATTGTATTGTTGTATTCTTATGTTCTTGTATTGTGTTAAAAAGGGGGCTGATGACCAACTATGGTCAATTAATCGGGGCAGTGCTCATTTCCAACAACAATGCTCTGGAAACAAAATATTTTTAATTAAAGTTGTCTAAAGAGGCTATTCGTCGTTAAGTTCTCGCTTCTTGAACGGTGGTGGGGTACTTCGGAACCGATCAACAATTAAAGTTTGGTGAAAGGGATCGGTTGCATAATAGCGACAACGATACTTCTTAATGTTTCGTTGATACTTCAATGGTTTAAAAAGTGCGGGCCAATAACTCGGAAAGCGGGTATTCAAATACTGATAATACATTTTTTACTAGCAGGACCCGTGCATGCTGCACAGTGGATCGAGTATACCGGTCTTAGCCTACCCCGGTCATAGCCTTCCCCGGTGTTTGGTCTTGTTAGGAAAGTAAATCGCATATGCAATGTTTCATTCATTAGTAGACCGATCCTTCAATTTAACTTGCCCCTCCTGTTCTCCTCGTCCTCTTCAACTTCTTTTCTGCTCCTCCCCCCCCCCCTCCGACCCAGTACCGTAGCTGAGAATTTTGGGGCCCCCTGCAAGAAAAAGTGTGGGACCTCTTATGCGCGAAGTGAATTCAGAAAATTTCGGCATGGTATCAGTACCAGCAATTTGTTACTATAGCCTATTTTATTACCCTTTTTCATGAATTATACAAAGAAAATTTTAAAATTTGGCTCGTTATTTTTAATTTTTTTTCAGGTGGGAAGAGGGCGAGTAAAGCTAATTTTTTCTCGGCCTTGCACTACTTTAAATTTGAGTTGCTCCAACACAATTTAAATCAAAGGACTACTGCACAACACCAAGAATTTATAGATGACTTGATGACATGAATTGCAAATTTGAATTGCAAGTGAATTGCGAATTGTAAAAAAAAAATCAGTTTCATCTTATTACAGGCACTCTACAACTGCACTGTTTATTTAGCCAACCATCCACTTACGGGTAGCATTTTGACAGAAACGAGAAACCTCCGTTAGGTAAAAATTGTCCGGTACGATTGGCTAAAAATTGTTCATCATTTTCAACATAAACAATAATTTCGTTATTTTCTTTTTTATGTTGCTAGTTATTGTTCGTAAGAACTAAGGACACAAATTGTTATTTTTTAAAGTTTTGCTGGCCATTTGTCTCATCAAGACATAGGTTTTGCGATGACCCGTAAGAGGAATCAGCTAGCGTTGCAGTCAGACTGGCTGGCCGCTTCGTTTTGGAGGGAAGAGAATGGGGTTGGTCATTTTGTTTTAATGCGTACTAATAAAGATAACTACTGGCAACTGAATGAATACATGTGGGGCTTTGATTGGGGTTTTGAGTGGGTTCTGTTTGGTTCGAGATAACAGCATGTGTGTTTAAACGTTTTGAAAATGCGATAATTAAAAACTGAAATATTTCTTATGCAAGTTCGGAAATTTGGGGCCCTCTTTTGAGCGGGGTCCCCCTGCCTTGCGGGGGACTGCGGGGCTACACCTACGGCCTTGCTCCGACCCCTTTCTGCAAGTTAATCTCCGTGTTTGAATCCCTGTCATAGACTCTGCCGTTGTTTGGTCTTCTTAGGAAAGTCAATCACATTTGCAATATTTCATTAGTACACCCAGACCCAGAAAAGACGCATATACTTGTGTTTTGCTGAATCTAGACACACGCTAGTTAGATCTAGACACACGCTCCAAGTTAGGCAACAAACATCACATCAATTCAATTGTTTAGGTTGTAAACCATTGTGGCTGTTGCAGACATAGGGCCTTAGGGCTTCGGGCAGATGACCAGGAGTGGTTAACGCTCGTTAAACCCTTTAACCCTTTAACCATTGTAGCGCGACGCCATAGCGTCAGTGTCTTATATCTTGAAGCATAGTTGGGCACATTTCAGGTACTTGGGGAAAAATAATAATGCCATACAAATAATGCGTTACAAAAGCTTAAATTGTGTTGAAATCGAGAGCAATAACCCACCTGACAAAAATTAACTCGTGTTTGAATGCCAGCTATGCTGCTTTCAATGCAAAATCTGCCCCTCAATAACGTTGAAAATGTGTTACTAGTCCGCTCATCCCCATGTTAAATCCCAGAGGGTGATTATTCATCGATTCCGAGTTAACGGGAAGGCTTCCAGCTATGAAACTGGACGAATGGGTGCAGTACAATACGAACTGCGCACCTTTTATGGTTTGGAGCCTGGGGAAGTAACAGGGATGTCGTGGGAGGGCGCGTAAGTACGAAAATATTGTTATAACCATTGTTAGTATTGTCGGCATCGTCTCTCATTGGGCGGCCAAAGTTCCAACAATGAGAACGTTTGCCTAGGCACACACTAGTGTATCACGATAAATCTAAACAACGTTACAAAGAAATTGTATTCACGTCCAATTCACGAAAAATAAACTAAGTGTAAAAACAAAGCATCATAACAAAGCCAAAAACTGGTAAGGAGGCCACCAAGTTGAGAGTGGTTCGGTCCTTCAAAAGAGTGATATCAACACACCAAAACTAACTAAATACAACAAATTACAACAAAATTAAAACCAACGCAAAAGCCAATAAAGAGGTAACTAAGTTGAGAATGGTTCGGCCTATAGGTAAAAGGTAGTAGCAAATTGTTGAAAACCAATTTCTTGTTGACGTGGCACTTTATTACTCATCTACACGGTAGTGGAGTTGAGTCAATACACAATTTAAAAAAAAAGGAGTGATATCATCTCAAAAACCAGAACTGGTAAAAGGGGTCGCCAAGTTCCGAATGGTTCGGCCCTTCAAAGGAGTGATATCAAACTTCAATTAATTTGTGGTAAGTTGGAGTAATGATAAAAGATCGTCTCCTGATAGGCGATAAAACCACAAGGACATATGGCATACACAGAATTTTAATTTTCGGAAAATGATTTTTTCCTTGGTCACAAAAATGATGATAACACAAGTAAAAATACATGACTAGGTGAGATCAAGTCACAAGCGAACCGCGGTTGATCTTACCCAGTCGTGTATTTTTACTAGTGTTATCATCATTTTTGTGACCAAGGAAACAATCATTTTCCGAAAATTAAAATTCTGTGTATGCCATATGTCCTTGTGGTTTTATCGCCTATCAGGAGTGATATCAATACACCAAAACATTCGCCAACTTAATCGCACCGAATAATACTTTGGACGTTAAATGAAAACTTGAACATTGCTACCGAAAGTAGCAATGTTCTAGTTTTCAATTAACCTTTGAATTATTAAGCGGTGCGATTAACTTGGCGAATGTTTTGCTGTGCTGATATCACTCCTTTGAAGGGCCGAACCATTCGGAACTTGGCGACCCCTTTTACCAGTTTTGGTTTTTGATACGATTCAAAATAACCATATCACTGAGAAATTTAGCATTCAGTAACGCAAGCAAGACCCCTGCTGCAACTTAGAAACCATTGACGTAAGCACCACGCACCACCAAATTGTTGCCTCGATATTTACAACATATCGTCGTTTTGTTTGAAGTTGTCCACTTTTAGTTGATACGCGGATTCGTTTTTTTTTAGCTCAACAACGCACGTCCAATAGTGAAAACTTATAGCTCGCCAACAATACCACATTCATGCGACCGGACTCAGTTTGCAAGGTAGCAATGAATCGTGACGTGCATTGCAATTGTAGTCAAGTTTAAAGCGATTGTTACACGTCATTTTACGGTAATTGATTTTCACTCGCCTTACTTTTGCCGGATGAGTATTATTAACACTGGCGATAGCCAGTGTTAGTAAGGGTCAGCCTAGGGTCTCTGTGTTAAACTATCAACTTTGACCGTCAACTGCACTGTTTTAGAGTTTAGCTGCAATTTTAAAAGTAACACGAATTAATTAAACAAAAACGGAACGTTAAATGTTTAGAGTAAGGGTCTAAAAGTC
>JAHWFP010082813.1:0-26792 GCA_023313725.1 Lithobius niger
CATATAGATGCGTTCGAACAGAGAGACGAAAAAATGATAAAAGCACTATGAAGGACGTAGTAATTATGTTGGACTTCTTACTAAGAACTCGCTATAGAGACCCCTTGTCATTAATAACTCATCACCTTTCCCTATACATTGGAAAAAAAACCTTTCATTTTCTACCCTTAGCCAGGCCAACACACATCTCAAAAAGGAAACATGAACTTGACAACTATACACCCCCAGCTCAATACACAGCTTAAGTGAGTAAACAGGAAGCCAACCCCAGTCGAGCGCTGCTAGCCTGCAATTACAAGGGAGGAGGTCATTCTCTCACGTTCCATCCCGATCCTAACAGCTCAACACCAGCCTACTTGGACTGACAGTCTGTTTTTCGTAACTTTTCGGCTTATACAACAAATTTCTTCTCCTACATTTTGTGACTATATTTGGAAAAAAACGTGTCTTCGTAGACCTAACACCTGCAGACACAGACATTTTCTCGATACCCTATTCAGTTACAAACCTTGTTAACTTACAGCTGTGTCTCTACGCCTTTATTTTCGACTCTCAATATTATTCAGCTCCACTCGCTATAGCAAGTGACCGGCTATGACAGGCCGCTTGCTCACCCTACCTCTTTTCCCGACCGGCACTGCCAAGAGGGAAACCAGAAACCCACTAGCACGAAGGAGAAGGAGGGATAGCACATGTTCCTCTTTCCTCGCTATCCACTGGCCGCGCAGGAAAATGGTCAATTGCCCAAACTCGAAACGCACAACTGCCGGGAATGAGTCCTGGGCTTAAAGACGGAGTGCCACACCACCCAGAAACTCGTAGATGCACGCTCCCCCCCCCCCCCCGTATTAAAAAGTACTACCGAATGAAACATAGGAATCTGTTACGACGTAGCGTAGAACTACACTTGAGAGTACCTAATACTACTCGGTTGGTTAAAGATAATTAACTTAAATTAAACCTTTAACAATCGTCCTTGCTATCAACGGTATGGCTGCTTCCTAATGAAGCGACGTGCCAAACCTTAAGTTTAATTTAGTCCCTAACTAAAAGTCCGTCACTGAATATGTGCCTTCGCATGGTTAGTGTCTGCTATACACAGCCTAGCCTCTGGGGAACAGTCTCTGCACTATATTTTCCTTTTAGATTACGTTAAGCAGAGTTAAAACCAAGAAATCACTAAGCATGGCCCCGGCTGTATATTCCTGAGTTTAACTTTTATCGTCGCGTTTGGAAATCTAACTTTAGTTTAAAGAAGACTTTTACGGGGAAGGAAAGTTTCTTTCCGAAAATTCGCAGAGAAGGATCAACTTTTCTGCTACCGCTGAGCTTTGTGCTGTTGTCATCTCTGTTGATGCCTAATTTCCTAACCTACTATTTCTAGATTTCCCATTTCGAAACAGGGGCAGGGGGTTGACTAAGTGCACAAAGAAGTTTTACTCATACCTATACAGTTACGTGATTTGCATCACGGCTGTACCCATTTTTGAACATGTCATGGATCACTTGTTTTAATGATAATCATAAATTACCTAACTGGGTTTTACCAGTTTTTACCTGATGAATGCATTCATTTGTTTACGTGTATTATACACTTGCTGATCAGCAATAATAAAATGTCACTAGTAATAATTTCAATTTTTCATACTCTTATGATGTTTCAATGGCTCTTTTATGGCCTTGATAGTTTTGGGGGAAACATATTACCTAAGCTAGGGTGTCACACTAAGCTGGGTGCTTTAATAAAGTGGAAAATGCAATAATAGGTTCAATAAACTCTGAAAATATTTTCACTTTTTCACTAATTTTCGCACTTTCTTGTTCCTTAAGATATTGCACGTCTTTGAGTGATTTTCCGAGTATAGTCTTGAATGTTCTTGCTTAAGTTCACTATAGTCTTTCTTGCTTAGTCTAGTATTGTTTTTCTTGCTGAGTGCATTATAGTTCAGTTTAGACATTCTTGCTGCATATCTGCAGTAGTCCTTGTTCCTTTCAGGAATGTTCTATAATTGTTCTGTTAGCCTTTCTTGCTTGTCCTGTTAGCATTTCTTGCTTGTCCAATACGTGATCACGTGTTTCCTTGTCTGCATGGCCATGCCGCTGGTAAAGTGTCATAATCCCGCACCAGGTATATGCCACCTAAAGTGGTATACCCTGCCACCTCTGTGGATTTACTTGCCGGTAACCCGGTTCAATCACTAGTGTGATGTTTGCCACTATTGTGGTGCTTGCCGATTAATCAGCTCACGAACCACATCAGTAAGCCAATCAGTAAACTCCCGATGTGGTTATCTAGAATGAGAGAAGGATCCTTGCACCATTACTGTTTCTTATGAGGTTACTGCATATGTCATGTATTTCTTACTTAAAGTACTTATACCTAATTTTCCGGCCTGAGTGTTTAACTTATTTTCTAACCTTTAACTCGAGTGTCTTTTCTATATTACCTTTTTGTTACTTTGTTTTTGTCGTTACTGTGCATTTGTTTAATTTTTGGACAGGATTAAGCACTTTACTTCTATGGTCCTTCTGGTTACCCTCATGTAGGTGTACCTAGTGCACCTGATTAAGTGTAACCATGCACTTGAGCCAAGAGGATGGGATATGTCTGCGAGGTTGTGTTTTTGTCAACGGCGCACTTCTAGAAAGTGGGCATAATTAAGTGTAGCCGTGCACGTGAGCCAAGAGGACGGGCTTTGTCTGTGTTTTTTTTTTGTGTGGACAGGATTTAAGTGTAACTGCACTTCTGTGATCCTTCCTTTAATTGTTTACTACCTTTCTTTTAACCTGGGTACTCTAGTTTTTACTGCCTGATATTCTAAGTGTCTAACTTGCACTCTGTAATCTGTCTTCTTAGTTATTTCTCAATGTCATTAGCATTTTATCTGCGTTCTCTGTTTTTCAAAATTTCTGTGACTTATATCTTTCGCTTCGGAATTAGTTTCCTGTCTTACGTAAGTTTATGCCTGTGCTCAATTAGCTTTAGTTTTTGGTTTGGAATAATTTTCTGTCTTATCTCAGTTTTATGTCTGTGCTCAATTAGCTTTAGTTTCCAGTTTGGGATAATTTTCCTATATTATCTCAGTTTATGTCTGTGCTCAATTAGCTTTAGTTTTTAGTTTGGAATAATTTTCCTGTCTTATGTCAGTTTATGTCTGTACTTATTTAGGTTTAGTTTTCATTTTTGGAATAATTTTCCTGTCTTATGTCAGTTTATGTCTGTACTTATTTAGGTTTAGTTTTCATTTTTGGAATAATTTTTCCTGTCTTATCTCAGTTTATGTCTGTGCTTATTTAGCTTTAGTTTTCATTTTGGAATAATTTTCCTGTCTTATCTCAGTTTATGTCTGTGCTCAATTAGCTTTAGTTTTCAGTTTGTATTTACACAAAAATCTTGTTTGTTTTCCTTCCCTTTTTGTTTTGTGGAACTATTTTCCCGGTTTTTAATTTCGCCTTTGCGTGTGCATTTTTCGTGTTTATTTCTGGTTCTGCTTGTGCATCATTTTGTTTTTAGATGGCATTTTGTGCGTGATTAATTTTTCTCAATTTCCTTATTGGAACGGTTTCTAATTCGAATTCCATTTTTGATTTAGTACTTTTTAGTGGTTAATTCGCTTAAAGCGGTATTTTCGTGCTCCTATGGCAGTGTTTTTAAACGTTTCTTTTCGTCAGCGTCATTCGTTTGGGGAGAATTCGTAAAGCTCAGTGGTACTAAAATTTTCGCTCCGGGAATGGCAGGTGTGCTCTAGATCTAATCAGCGTGATGCATGGTTGACTAATTTATTTTCCCTAATTTTGCTCAAATTTTTCTTAATTTATGGCACTCGGTATAATTTTCCTCTGTTTCGATTGTGAAACTTCCCTCGGAATTTTAGTTTTCGTTAAAAATCTGATAATTATTAGTGGAAAATTTCCAACTGTACTGAGCTCTGATGGCATGGTTAGGTAAGACGCGTCGCGTGACGTCACGAGCCGTGCTCTGATTGGCTGACTTAGTTTCGCGCGAAAATTGAACTTCTTGTCCTGTGCCTTTGGATGCGGCCCACTTGCTGACCGAGACTTGACGAGGATGGACGCTCCAACCCATTGTAACGACCCCCATTGTTTAGTGTGCTGGAAGGCGCGATTGGAAAAGGTGGCCACTTTAAAAAGACAGGTGGATGCTTTCTACTTGGAGGTGCTGCGGCTTGTCCTTCTCATTGAGATGGTAAGTCATTGTTACATTTTTCTTAGCATTTAGCGAAATTTTGTACATCTTAGCGTGATTGTTGGCCATGTGGCGACCGTGATTTCTCTTGTTGTAAAACGTTAACTATCCTAACCGGGCTTCTATTGAAAGCCTTAACGTATTCCTGAATTATTTCTCAGTGCTTCCTTAAGATTCATTGTTTAGTTTAATTGCTTTAAATCTTTTAATTGTTTTGTTTTGCGTAATTTCGCCATTGCGTTAGTAGTAATTGGCACTCTAGAGTGTAGTACTACGCTACGGCCTAACAGATTCCTATGGTCCATTCGATAGCACATTTGAATCCTAGGGGGGGGGGGTGGAGCGTGCATCTGAGGGTGTCTGCAGTAGCCCTCAGACCCCCAGCCATAGATGCGCGTTGCCTGACCGGGATAGTTGAGCCCCTATCCCGGGCGGCTGGTAGGTAGGGCTTTGGACGGCAAGGGCAGGGTAAAAAGTTATCAAAAGTTAGGACAACTGGTTTAAAAATCGGCCGGAATATATTGAGAGTTCAACGCGTAGATTGGCATCTGTATGTTAGTTATTTCAGGGGTGAATAGAGTATCGAAAATGATAATGTATATGTATGTTCGCAGCTGTGGGATTTATTCAGGTTTGTAGGCCTAAAAAATCGACAGCGTCGCACTAGTTTATACGTAAAAAAAAAGTCAATTCGGTACGAAATTTAACTGACAACTATCCAAGCTGTACCGACGAGGAGGTACACAGACCGCCAGTGGTAAGGCAACGGAATTAAATGTTGTAAAGAAGGTCATAAACCAGATGAAATCGCATTAAAAGTTGCATCTTACCACCATTCACAGCTCAAATTTTGAGGCCTATGTGATGCTAGCCAAAACACGGGCACGTTTTCAAAAAGACTCGTCACTAAAAAATATAACGGATATACAGAAATTTGCTGCATATACACCATTGGTGACTTGAAAATAAGTGTAATGGTAAAAAAACGGGAAAAAAAATTAATAAAGAAGCTGGGATCGAAAACATAGCCGGAAAAAGAGGATACTAGTCCCCGTCAAAAAAAAATCATGGTAGGGGACTAGTATGGGGAAGCACGCCGCCTTCCACCAAGTTTTGGCATAGGGCCTGATGCAGGGCCCTTTCCTGTCTGAAACACTCCCTGATGGCATACATAAGCATGTTGCGGGAGAGCATTACCTCCCGCATGCTTTGGATCAACTATAATAGAAAAAATAAAAACCTAATATGAGGACCGAGGGAAAAGAAAAGTGTAACTACAATATGGAGAGACGAGTGAGTTACCTCCTCCCATTGACGTTCGGCCTGCGAACGCCGGGACGAACAGCTCAACAGCTGCCGTAAAAGCGGGGAGGGTCGCAGAGGGACCCGACGGTTGATGAGTGGAGGTGGTCGGTTATGACTTTTCCCCCGGTCCCCTCTCCTCAACCAGAATCACGTCCGGTTCGTCCTCTACAAAGGAAAAAACATTAAAAAAAAACCTCTAGTTTAAGAGCTGTTTACGAGAGTAGGTACTTACTGACTGATCCCCGTCGTAGATAGTTTCCATTAAATTGGTCGCTAACGCTACGGCCAGCAAATGCAGGTTCTCCCATTGCGTGTTGCTCAGTTGGCCAGCCATGGGAGTTCTGTATGGCAAAATCCGAAAGTGTAAAAAGGAACGAAGACCGTAATGGCCTGGAGCGTATAAGATAATCCCGCCCACTCAAGAAAAAAAAAGTAGGGGAAGGGTAAAAATTGCATGAGAACTTAAACGAGACACTACATGATCAGACAGACAAAAAAAATGATCTAGGTGGGAGATGACAGAAATAAACGGTTTATAAAAAAGGGCCGATTCGTTATACGTTCTTTGCCCATTAGCGAAGGGTATTTTGAGACATCGAGTCATACGGTTAGGTAATAAAGTCCCATACAAAAAAAAAGTACTAACACGGTGGAGGGCTAGGATAAGTCGTTAGACCATTTTTTGCCTATTAACAACTGTCAAATAGCGTGGAATTTAAACCGCGTATCCTCAATTCAAAAACTACCGGCGTCAATTTATCATAAAAAAAGTGACGTAAGAATGTCGATAGCGCGTCTAAGTTGTCTGAACCGTCAAAACGAATGATGTGAGTAATGACACGTTGTAACACAAAATCCAGACAACCGGCGCCAATGTTTTTATGTCATAAGCCTTTTACATAACACCTTATACCCAAAACGAGGGAAATAACGGTACGAGCGCGCAAAAAAAAATAGCCTCGAGCCAAGCAGGCCGAGCTGATATGACGTAGTATTATTGCTCAAAAACGCGTCACGTGGTACGGGTCAGGCAATAGACTGGCGTACTACGAAATGAACATACGAGCTAATTGTTGCGGCGTAAGGATATTACGAAAAGAAACGTCCAGGATTCGTCGGCCGGGTCTCCGCTTGTAACAATGCAATCCACCGAACTATAAAACGGCCAGCGCGAGCTGGAAATCATCAACTCGCCGGCGGTCCTCAGAATCAATAGCCTTTCAGGAAAAGGTAAGCATTGTCGACGTTAGGAGACTTAGACATTATTGTGGAAAAAGACAAGTTTACTTCATTGTCGGTGTTTATTAATGTGGCGTTTTCGTATTATTTTTCAGAGTTCAGCAATCCAGGGGGAAAAAAAAGCGTCGCCTCACAGACAGATCAAGCAGCCGCAAAAGGTAGGCCTACAGGTTCCTTTATTTTATGTACGTGTGGCATAGGGCCAAAAAAAAAACTAAAGGGAGGGTTTTTCTCTCTTTTCAATCTGTAGGGATTAAAAACAAAAAAAACAAAAACAAACAAAAAATGGCGTCATCATCAGCAGTCCAGTGTGCACCCGAATGCCCCGATATCTATTTTATCGGGGGGGGGGGGAGGTATTTGTGGAGGTGACGGAATTCCAAGGGAAGCTTTACGTACAAGTGCGGAAATACATCACACCGGCGGTAGGCCTTATTGCAGGCCGTAGGGGCGTAGCGTTTACTGTCCCGGAATGGCAAGAATTCGTCAAGGACCACGGGGTATATAATCAAATCATGACGGGTCGAAATTAAGGCTCCGGCATGAAAGTAATCGTGTCTCAAAGTGGGAGTGTATATCAAGCTAAATTCATTTTTGAAAAGTGGAGCAAGAAATACATTGTTCTCAATTATCGACAGTTCAGTGGCTTGGTGAGGTACATGTCAGACATCACGATGTTACTTGATAAGAAGGTGAAAGAAATAGAACCCCCAACAGAAAATTGGCTTGAGTAAAATGAGTAATACTCTGTTTTTTTTTCTGTTTCTCTCTTTTTCTCACAGTCATGGCACATCAAAATATGACTTATTGCAACACGTTTCCGTTGACCGGCCTAAATTTCATAAGAATATTTCCGTCAGCTAATGACGTCAAAATCACGGTTGGAAAACACGGTGATTCGGACGCGGGTGTTTTAGAACCGGCGGAATGGCTAGGCTTAATAGCTCAAATGTATTGGCACAAGCCAAATTCTAATATACCGATTAAATTGGGCAGTGCATCTATTCACTCAGTGACCGATAATTTGCTGGTGTTGAAAGTGGGTGATAAGTCTGTAGCATTGACCGAATTTGATATTGTAACTATGAAGCATATGTTGCCACATATTTACCAAGCAATGGCTTGCTGGACGCAGTGAATAACGGAACTTTTAGCCGTACCGCCGCTAGCAGTGCCAACCGTAACCAAAAAGCCAGCAAAAAATAAAAAGGAAAAATGACGGAAGAAGTGGGTGAGGAAGAACCCCCAAAAAAAATTTCAGGGAAAATTTATAAAAAAATTTAGCACTAATACGAATGTCTATACAGTGAGAATTTTCCCCATTTGTAAGGAAATTAATAATGGCTTAATTAATATTCATAACAGAAACAATACAATTAATTAATTGGATGCATATTGTATAATATCATACATTTATTAAAATGCATGAGCCGAGTATTTATTCGGATAGAACAAAACGATTCCAGATAAATATAATTATGCCATCCTAGATAATAATGTTTATTCTGGTCAAATGGTCACTGGAATAGAACATTACACATTGACAGAGAGTATTTGGCTAGAAATCCTTTAGACCCTATAGGATACATGGATCAGCTTTTTACCGACATCTTCGATCGTATTTTGGATGGGGTCGGGGGTAGGGATTACGTCGGTGTGTGTATTACTGGTTCAGGATTTAAGAATAGTTTGTTTTTGCCTTTGCACGCCAGGGAAACGTTTAGCGTCGCAAACATTCTAAGCCTTATTTTGAAACTTAATCAGAGTGGTAGAGAAAATCGATATTTTCAGTAAACTAGAGATTGCTAATGCACATCAAAGTACCTAGGGGTGGGACCTTCCCAAAAAAAAAAAACGTCGCGCACCAACATTATTGCGTGACTAGCTACTGGGAAACGCAGATCCGTCGTGTTTCCTAAAAACAGCTTAGATAAACTCTGTCTGGCTAGGGCACTTGTCATTTGTAAAGCATGCACTGATAAGGATATACAATTGTATAGGCAGATGCGTAAATCCAGCAATTTACAAAAAAAGCTCACATTACAACTCCATGCCGATTCATGGGTGTGTGTTCGGGCAGATGGGTGCTCGGTAGTAGACCTCAAAGAATTCCAAGATTACTTGACCGATTATCAAATCGTGTTATTTCAGAAAAATGTAACCAAATGCCAGGTTACTTTTGAAGGGCCCCCCCTAGTTCTAAACGTATATATCTATACTGCCACGCCGATCATTTTTTTGGCATTTTAAAACCAAGATTTGTTTTTTCGACTCCATTTGTTCAACCGCCCGGAAAATTATCAACACAGGGGTGAAATACCCGATCTCGAGATGTACGACCCGAATAGCATGATTGTGCCGATGCTCGTGCCAAGTTATTAACTTGGCACGCTAAACAACGAGCCAAAAATGTAACTTTTAACTTTAAGCACAAACTGGTTAAATATTGTTGCAACGACATCATTGTGTTAATGGAGTGCATTCCGAAATTCAGGCAACTTATACAAGCCGTGTGTCCTGGATTGGAACCATTTCACGACTGTTTGTCCGTTAGTAACTTAGCCATGACTATTTTTAGAGTATTCTTTAGCGGCGATGGTCAAAAATCAGAGCGCCAATGAAACAGTCAAGATCATTGAACCGCGTAAAATAATCCGGAAAAACAACCATTTTACTGACTACGGCCCAAAGTAAGATTTACAGAGCCGTAGCGAATAAAAGATGGATAAATAGAAGCACGTACGTGACGTACCCCTGGGGCTATTAATATTTTTGGTTGCTGGGATTTTTTTTCAACTCCCCAT
This sequence comes from Lithobius niger, assembly GCA_023313725.1. NCBI lineage: Eukaryota > Metazoa > Arthropoda > Chilopoda > Lithobiomorpha > Lithobiidae > Lithobius > Lithobius niger. Next base: position 9,556 of record JAHWFP010082813.1, read on the forward strand.
TTTTTTTTCTTTTCATCAGCAATATTTTATTTATTAACAACATTTTTTTCCCCGACATTTTGTTCCCTAGTCTACGTCCGACTCACTAGGGATATACTCATAGGACAAGTCATTCCCGAGCCTCCTTCTGGATCTACGGAAAAAATAAATACGCGAATAAAAACCTCGTCACTACGAGAAATAACCTGAAAAAAAAAAAACACTTTTAAACATTTTACCTAAGGCAACAGGGGGAGGGGCGGAGGAGATGTAGGCCTGGTTATTGTCTTTGGTCGGGTCGTTGTCGTTGTGGCTATCGCTGTTGTTGTTGTTGGGGGGGGGGATGTAGGTGTTGTTGTGGGCAATGAAGGAAAGGTGGTGAAGTGCGTCGATGGAGTTGGAGGAATAGCGGTCGTAGGTAATGACAGTGTCGTGATGACCTCCATTTCGATATCTCGGGTGGGGGCTGGCCAACTGTTCGGGATGTAGCGCCAAATTACAACTATGAGTACGGCTGCTAAGGCCGCTACAATCCCGGACAGGGCAACTTTGACCACGAAAAGTTGCACTCCGTTTTAGACGTTTCTGTTTTGGATGTCAGTGGCTGGCCAGCTTGCTAGAGTATGAGCCTGGCCTCGCCAAAATCCTTTTTTCCCTTCCAATGTTTATATAAACCTTATATTTAACGATCGGTCCTCCAACTAGTATCGCGCGCTTCGCATACCGTTTCTAGTGACCAGCCCGGTCTTCCCCGTTTCCTTTTTCTCTCTCTCTTTTTTTCCCATGGCTGGAGTGACTTCTACGTCGGATATTTTCCGAGATAAGCATCCTACGTATAGTTGGACCGAGTCTAGAACACGACTGTTGAATCACGAAGTGGTGCACGTGAAAAATATAGCCACCAAACAGCAAATACAGAGATTGAATCACGCTCTGGACGCTAAAGTGGAGTATTGCGGACCCCCCCCCCCCCGGGTTTATCAGACCGGACGTGCCTAGACAATATTGCTGTTACACAGACGCCGAAGAACTCGGGGAAGATAGTCGCGTCAAGGCTTTGACGCCACTTTTAGAAAATGTTAGGGACCACGTATCTAGGGTATGCGACGAACGGTTTAATTGTTTGCATATTGAAAGGTACGCCACGGGAATGTTGTATAAACCTTGGCATATTTACAATCCCAGGGAAGGAATGGACATAGCTGCACCCGTGGCGGTCATGGCTACCGGAAAACGTGCACACACTATGCGTCACGTCCACCACAACAGCGGCGAACGACCTACCTATACAGCGGCTATGGAGCCCGGTAGTTTATTAATCATATATCCCCCAACCAACCAGTTTTACAGGCATACAGTCCCCCAGCGTCCTCTCTTGAAGGATCCAGTATATTTGTTGACATTTACAAAATGGCTGCTTCGGGAAGATCCCGATCCTGATTTCTAAAAGCGTGCCCTTTTTTTAATTTTATTTTAGTAATGACGTCGTTTAAAAGACCCGTCTCCTAAATGGTGTAAAGCCGAACTTCAGCCGGTGATTCGTTCAGCGTTAAAAATATTGCGTCCACTGCTGTAGAATTCACCAATCTGTTCAACATTCCAAGCCTACCATACACGTAGTGTTTTATAACTAAAAAAAAAACAAAAAAAACATCAGCGGGCTTATTTTCTTTCTTTCTCTTTCTCAGCATGACGTCTTTGGACGCTTTGCGAATGTACAAGGGCGAGAAAGAGGCGGCGTGGCACCAGCCCGGGCGAGAAGACGCTGCTTTGAAGGTAGTTCACGGCTGGCGACTCGCGCCGTATTTACCGAGCATTGATGAAAGAAACTGTTTGGCGACCGACTGCATGGCCAATGTGCACTGTACGCTTTATGGAAGTGGGGAAAGTGAACCAATGACTAAACTCTTGAATGATTTGAACGTGGTTATAAGCGAAAATATTTCTCCGGATAATGGCCGGCTTACCCCGAGTGTTATGTGACTAAATTCAATTACAGAGTCAACGACACCCCTTACAGAAATCATAAACACTAAAGCCCCATCGTAGTCTCGTAAAAACGAGCCGCCGCTACCTTTCAAACAGCATAAAGTAGAATTTAGCGCCGGCGATATTTTTTCTTTCCGTAAAGAGATCTGCGACCCAATAATCGAGTTTTGTAACTTGGTCAACTCGCAGCCTACTATACACATTACATTCTTCGAGTAGGAATGAATAAAAGAGAAGGCAAGTTGTCTCTCCAGAGCCGCTGGCCACCCGGGGGCCTCCCTCCGCCGCCGCCCGCCACCGCCAGGGGGCCAAGAGAAAGAGGGGGAGCACTAGAAGAAAACATATAAACATTATGCCGGAAGAGTCTAAGTCATTCGCTCCGTGACAACGATGGATGATCGATCTCGATCGATCTCGAGAAATTCTAGCTTCGTGGCCGACCCTAAATACGAGATTTGTAAAAGTATAATCTTGCTGCTAATTTTATTTTTAAACTGTATCGTGTGGGCGTACAGACTGCCTTACTACCATATCGCCGTCAATAACGCTAGCAGCAGCAGCGCCGAGTCGGTATGGGTGAGCGTTTAATTGCCGATTTCGCCCAGTTACAGGCGCCTTTCAACTGCGTGGTGGCAGACCCTACTGGAAGTGGGAAAACGAGCTGGGTGCTGAAATTTATCGATAACTCGGCCGCTATGGTAGATGAAGAAATTTAAGAAATACATTGGCATTTTTCTAGTTACCCGAGTTTGATGGACCGATATAAGGTTAAATTAAATTTCATAGAGGTTTGCCCACGGATATCGCTAGCTACGATCCTAATATTCATAAATTATTAATTTTGGATGACTTAATGGCCGCCGTGGCTACATCTAGCGCCGATATCGCCGAACTGTTTGTTCACTAGACACGGCCACCACAATAACTTTTCAATTTTTTATTTGATTCAGAATTTATTATCTCAGGGGCGCAACCAGCGCGACATCGCTTTAAACGCTCAATATTTAGTACTGTTGAGAAATTTGAGTGATAAAAGACAAATAATGACGTTCGCCTCGCAGGCCTACCTGTCCAAAACTAAATGATTCATGGCCGCTTACGATGACGCGATCAACAGGCAGAAATTTGGATATTTACTGGACGACATGCACTCTAAATCCGACGACGCGACTCGGCTACGAACCCGGAGAAACTACTTTAGTTTATTCGGCGTGAAGTTCTCGATGAAGAATGTCAGGAAGCATAGACCGCTCCTAGAAGCGTTATGTAAACTCAGCAATCAACAACGCAAGAATTTATTGCATCACGTCGACAAGTCGCAAATGAACTGTATTTCAGAAATTGCCTTAAACAGGGTGTAAATTGAAAAAATATAAGAAGCAAATCTGACTTTTGGGCAACCGCCGAGCTTTGCTCAAATCCAGAAAAACAGTTTTAGTGCAAAAAGGTGGATTAATACTGCCTTGGCTCATTCCTACGGCCCTGTCTAGGTACTAGGAGGTATATTCGGAGGAAGTAATAAATAGAATGTATTTAGTATGTAAATTCTTTACATACTATTCTTTAAACTATTCTATTACTATTACTATAACTATTACTATTCTTTAAATAGTATGTAATTCTTTACTCAATAGAATGTATTTAGTCCTCGAAGACGTTTATAAAAATTATAGCCCAACAACTTCCGCACCGGCGGCCAACAGTCAACCCCACAGATTCCTCTACCTCCCGGAAGGAGGCCTATATATGAAATTAACCGAAATTCAACCCGGAATAGACGCTCTTTTAAAAACCGAACATCTCCCCCTAGATTTTAAGGCGAAGTATATAGGCAAGCTCGAGCAGCAGAGAAATCAGTTTATTGACCAATTTAGAATGGCGGCGGCAACCGCTGTTCCCTCGGCAACAACTAGCGCTAGTCCTACTTTAACGAAAAAACATTCCGTTCTCCCGCCGTCATCACCTGGCCCCCCAACCTTGTCATTCGCGGGCACACCTCCTACAGAAGGGAAAAAAAGAAGGGGGAAAATTTCGTGGAACGAGAGAGAATTAAACTACCACGCCTCACTAAGCAACGGCGGACGAGGAAGCGAGTTGACCCAGACTGGGATTTGTTGGAGGAGTAGAAAAAAAAAAAGAAATGGACGCTTATTTAGTCAAGTTGTATCACGACAGATTGGGGGAGGCCACCAGCTACGCATCAGCTACCAAGTTACATTCCAAGGCTAGAAAAGACGGTAAATCTTACACTTTAGCCAACATTAAAGACTGGTTTTTACGTGGATGCATACACTATAACCAAACCAACGAGGTATAAATTTAAAAGGAAGAAAATCATAGTAGGTGGGTTGCGTAGTTTCTTAGAATGTGACTTATCGGACATGGTATCTTTAAGACCGTATAATAAACCGTATAGGTTCATTTTAACTTGTTTGGACGGACTGAGCCGTAAAGCTTAGGTGGAAGTGTTGCGTACTAAAACCGGCCAAGAAATGGTCGAAGCGTTTAAGAAAATATTTAAACGCATGAAGCATAAAGTAATGAATGCCAGTAGCGACAAAGGGATGGAATTTAGAGGGAAAGAGGTCCAAGATTATTTTAAGGAAGAACACATTAATTTTTTTACTACCGAAAATTAGGTTATAAAAAATAGTACGATAGAGAGATCTGATGGCAAAGGGAACTTAAATCCGGATTGCATCGTTTCTTTTTATCTAAAGGCACGAATACGTGCCGGTCATTCAAAAAATTGTTGATTCTTACAAAAGACCCGTCATTCCGTCACTGGCATGGCACCCGATGACGTCACTTTAAATAACCATACGCAATTGTGGCGTAAATTGTTCGGTGAAGATTTAAAGCAGCTAGGGCGGGCTTTGACTAAAAAAAGATGGAAGGTTCCATTAAAGGTCGGTGATAAAGTACGCATTTCTATATCTAAAGGGAAATTTGAAAAGCTTACAGAGGTTTGTGGTCGCGGGAAATATTTTTCGTAACTCATGTTTTAATACCGCGTGGCTCTTTGGGCCAAGTTACTGTCAGACTTAAAGACTATAACGGGGAGGAAATTAAAGGCCGTTTTTATTTGTTCGAAGTAGCTAAAGTGCTTAAAAGGACGGCGAGGACTATCATCGAATAGACAAAGTGTTGAGACGCAAAGGTGTCGGACGCAACAAAAAGTATCTAGTGTCTTTCGAAGGGTACGGTAAAAATCACAATCCGTGGATCCCGGCTAAAGATCTGAAAAACTTGTAAACAATAGAGAGCGATAGTTTCTATATGACTTTACCCGCAAATGCCAGTTTAAATCTTTTTCCTACAAATTCACTTTACGATTACACTACGAAATTAGCTCAAAGAATAAACCTTTCCGCTAGTGGTTGGGAGTCGGACTGGCCGAATTTCAATACTTGAGAAACTGGGCTAACGTGCCATCCATAGTGGCCTAACTCTAAAATATGGAACTCGTACTTACGTTAAATTTCCCAGGTACAATTACCAAGAATTCTATATTCTTAATCAACATAAAGCGGTGGGTGGGGAAACCACGTTGACTGTGGAACCCGAGCTGGCTTTAGTTTTCAATAAGGATTTTGTGTTTTTCACCTACCAAATAAATAAAGTTTAACTTTTTTAAATAAGACTATCGAAAATTAGTTGGGAATGCCTTCCATCACTTTCAGTTATGATCGTGTAGGTAGGCGCGTTGAAATTGAACATAAACTACCTCCAGATGCTAAGCTATGTTTGTCCTACAGTTTCGCTAGGTTTTTAGGTTGGGACAGATCGGATAGGTCGTTGAAAGAGAGTTATTACGACGATGTTAAAGACCATACTAGGGCTACGACTGAAAGTATTCTCCAACAATTCAATGATGGGAGTTGGTGAGTGTCCTACGTGACTTTTGTATCTACCATCAACGTTATTTTAACTCCCGGTTACTACAAAACGGGACACGAAATCGCAAATGCATTTGAACCGGGTTATGAGAGAACGAGTACGCGCCTTTAAATATCCCAAGTTCGAATACACGGAAGTCGGAGATGTAATGTCCATACGGTTCCATTCCATTCTTTTATCGCCGGATAAAGAGGCTACTCCTCTGGAAGTACTAAGGGTGAATGTTAACAAAGCTTTGTCGAGTAGAATAGGATTTAGAGCCGACCATTTTTTTCATAAATCAGTTGCGTCGCAAATTAGATTTAACTTGGTCGGAGGGTTCGATTCACTCTATATTTACAGCGACATAGTGGTGGAAACTCTAGTTGGGAACGTTCTGGCTCCCTTGTTGTGAGTGGTTAGAATAGGAGAAGGGGATATGACGAACGTAATATTAACTAAACCTTACTACAAACCACTCGCACGTCTTAATTTCGAAACCATTCGGGTCTATCTAATGTCGGACATGGGAGTGGCCATTCCATTTAACTCGGGAGAGGTTAGCCTAACACTACACTTTAGACGTCGTCCTTAGAAGATAAAAAATTATGCGAACCCCTTACCACGGATTAGATCCTCGTGTATGCGTGCAACACTTGCCCTGGCCAGAGGGGAGGGGCCCCTTATTTTGCGGGGGGACGAATACAAAGAGAGGCTGGGTTCGGGGATTTCTTGAGAGGTATCTTTCGGTCAGCCGTCCCTTTTCTTAAAAGAGGTTTATTGGGGATAGGGCGATATGCTCTAAGATCCGGAGGGAGGATGCTAGATGATGTCGAGTTTGGGCAATCTATTAAAGAAGCTGCTCGGACGATATGGCGGGCCGCTAAAAGCGATGCCGTAGCAGCTGCTACGGGCGGTCAAGTGGGAACGGGTCGCAAAAGTCGAAAAAGGAAGAGGAAATGTTGCCAGTCCGGAAGTGGGAAGAAAAAACTACGGCGCCTACAACCTTCCAAAAAAAGAAGAAGCAAGCCTAGAAGTAAGGCGGACTTTTTCGATTAAATAAAAGAAAAGTATATAGGCCCATACCGTACTACGTCACCTTTCATTCCTCGTCATCATGTCGTTGAAACCAGACAGAGATTCCGTCCCATGCACCAAGGAAGAACTGGAACTCTTTACGACACCTCCCGTACAAGTGACCGTAAATGACGACACCTTAGTCGAATATCATCCTTTAGCTACATTAAGCGACGGCGCTCGTATTGAATTTGTGGTTCCCGGAGCTGCCGACTGTCTCTTGGATTTGAGTCAGTCTGTTTTGCACGGGGGGACGAATAGTCAAAGGCGTATCGACGGCTTTGACAGACACCGAAAAAGTCGGCCCTGTAAATCTACTTCTGCATTCCCTTTTCTCACAATGCGATTGTACATTAAATGGAAAACAAGTGTCTAATAGTGACAATGGTTATGCATTTCGCTCTTACTTAGAAACTTTACTAACCCACGGCTCCGATGCTAAAGCCGGTCACCTCTCCAGACTGTGGCAAGCCGATACTGCCGGTAATTTCGATATTGGAAATCCTGGAGGAAACAACGCCGGTCTTAAAGAACGTACCAAACGCCCTCACTGCGACCTGTTTCAACAAGACAGACTTTTGTTAAACAATGTAGATTTACGTCTCAAATTAATTCGTAGTAAAGATGCGTTCTGTTTAATGAGCTCCGAGACCAACCCGGGCTACCGCGTGAACATCACTAAGGCAGCCTTGTTCGTCCGCCGCGTCACACCATCGCCGGCAATGTTGGTCGTTCAGCCAAGCTTTGAAAGACGGTTCCGCAAAGTACCCTATCCGACGTGTGGAAATTAGGACTTTTACCATACCTCAAGGTAGTTTACAAGGGAACCTCGACAATACCATCCTAGGAAACGTGCCTTCGTTTTGTCTTCTCGGGCTGGTTTCGAATAGCGCCTACAACGGCAGTTATACCAAGAACCCTTACAACTTTGCTCACTACGACGTTAATTATCTCGCTATGCAAGCCGATGGAAAAACTATTCCCTCTATTCCTTACAAACCGGACTACACAAATTCTTTATACGTTCGGAATTATTACTCGCTTTCAAGATACCAACAAACTGGTTTCTGGCTCGCCTCCACACATATGGCGATTACCCCCGAAGGCAACGCGTTGTGCGCCTTTGACTTGACTGCCGATAAAAACCAAGGAGAGTGTCACTACAACCTTATTCGACAAGGATCTCTCCGTATCGACATTAGTTTCAAAGAAGCCCTTTCAGAAACTTTCAGTTTAGTGCTTTACATGGTGCATCACTCCGTGCTTGAAATTGATCAATCTTGAAACATTCTCTACGAACACTGAAACAATGCAAACTGATCAATTGCACTCCGCAGCTAGCAGTCGCAAGAAGCTCAGGCCTTTATTCGGGGATGTGTACGCTTCCGATCAACTGCCTAGAACAGCCATCCATGCGGCCTACATCGTTAATTTGGACCCTTCTTCCAAACCAGTGAGTCACTGGGTCGCCATCTATTTCGATCAACTCAAGGCGTCCGTTGACTACTTTGACAGCTACGGTCTGAAACCTAAAAGCATACACATCCTGCGTTTCCTTGGTAGGAATTCTACATTCAAACATTATAATCTATACACTTACCAAGGACCATGTAGTACGGTATGCGGCCAGTACTGCCTTTATTTTCGGTACCATAGAGCCAATGGTCTCCCAATGACTCGTATCCAACAACATTTTCATCCCATGACGAAGGACTTTAACGACCGCCGCGTCGTTCGCTTCGTAAAAAAACATTTCAAAATTATTACACCTACACCTTTCGAGAATAAAGAGTGCATTTAGTGCTGTAAACCGCTATTATAATTGACTGTGGGGAGAGAGAGAGAGAAAGAAAATTGCGTTACTGTTGGGTTTTTTTTCAAGGGCCTCCTAAATGAAAATGTGTGATTGCTAAGGGTCTTAAACCCTCTTAAATTTACAAATGTTACTCATGTATGAGCTTTAAAGCCTTCTTGAAAGTACAGTGTTTTGGAGGTATTGAGTTTTTTTTCATGTCTTTCATGTTTTTTTACGGGCGTTTTACGTGCTTTTAATGTCTTATAACGTACGTGGCGTGATTTTTGGCTGATATCGTCGTGTTAGCTACATGCTTTCTGGCTTGTTGAATTCCGGTCGCCACGCCATTGTTCCAGTGGCTATTAACGTACTATTTTTCGGTTTTGGAGCCATTCTAGCTTAAAGTAATTCTAGCTTTGGATTGTAGCTTTGTCGGCCGTATGGCTGTCGAGAAAATATTTCCTTTGTTTGAACGTTAGCTATGTTTTTCCTGGTTTTTGCTAAAACCCTAACGTTTTTAGGCTAAACTGAGATCTGCAACGATGTTTTAACGCTGGCTACCCCTTTAAATACCGTAAATCTCTTTGTTAGTCTTTACGCGTTGTCTCGGGTGACTTTTGTTTGTTGGAAATACGTGAAGATTTACATGGTCGGCTCGTGTCGCGTGTCATTGTTAAACCGGGGTTTAAGCGTGGACTGATGTCCTTTAGTTACTGTTGCTAATGCTTTATAGCCAGGGCCGGATTTATAAGCAGGCCCGAGAGGCCCGGGCCTATAGCGGCACTTTTTTAGGGGCGACATGACGCTTAAAAATAACTACGTGAGAAAAGCGGGTGCGAATTTTGCATGCGCTCCATCTTTCATGAAAATTTATTAACTAAATGCTTTCGCCAGCCATTGTTAGAATTAAGTTAACCGTATATCAGTCTAAAAACGTATACCGCATCCTACCAAGAAATGACGCTATAAATAAATTGTTGCTATCTTGTGCAATACGTGTGTGTAATGCTTTCCACCAACAGTAACCATACAGTACCATGTAAACCGATTTTGTAAACCGGTTCATTTTTCAAAAAATTGCTAGTATTATTCGACATTTTGTCTCCATCTAGTCAATGTTGTATAGTACTGATTGAGTTCAGGATCGGTGCTATACGCTAATAGGGCCCACTGACTTTTTCTTTAAAACCTAGTTACGTTATTTACGAAATTTCCATTGCATCTGCCCACGTTGGTTGTCATACGTTGATCATAATAGCGAAATAAAATGAGTAGCCATGAGCAAGTGAAACAAAGCGGCGCCCAGAACAAATAAAAAAGGGCGGGGGGAGCAAGGAAAGAAAGGGACAAGGTCCTAGTAAGCAAATCCCTAAAAAAATCTAATTTAGGTTCAAAGGGCAACAGAAATAGATTACTTTTTATTTCTTTGCTCAGCAACATAGAATAAGTTGTTTCTGACTTATACTAGTTTTCAATAGATCACAAAATAACGTACAAATTAAGAAAGTTGCTGGATGGTAGGGGGGGGGGGCTAAATTGAACATTCCGTATCAGACTTTAGGGGAGGGGAAGTTTTAGGAATATTGAAGAGCGGCATTACGGTTGGGCCTACGGGCGGCAAGAGGTTAAATCCGGCCGTGTTTATAGCGCATTGCTGGAGTGTTTTAAAAACTAGATATTACTACTTGTCCTATGGTTTTTAAGGTTGCTCTATGCTAGTTATCAGTTTTTGGTTTTTGGTTTTCGGTACAGTTGGCGATCTGCCCTTTCTACATTTTAACGTAACTTACTAACGTGTCTGGTTTCTACTAACGGTGCAAACTACTCGTTCCTTTAGTGGTTAATGTAGGCCGTGGGCCGTGAGCCGCTATCGTTCAAGTTCGTTTGCCAACTCAAAGAACTACGTGAATTTTTGCAGGCAGACAGATAATGATGATAAACTCACAAATTATCATTGTTCACCAAGCCAAAGTTGCACATTATTTTGTAATAATGCTTTAAAAACGTATAATTGTTGAGGTGCGCCAATTTGTCAATAGATGGCGTTGCACAAAAAAATAACGAACCTTAATTACGCGCTAATCGTATTTTTTCTTTCTTCCGACACAGATATAAACATGAATGTATTATAAAACTTTAAAATCATAATTTAAATAAACGAATTGAGTAAAAAAAACTTCGAGCAGCCAATCATTGAAGCACAAGCCAGAGATGTGCACTACCACGCCTCGTCACGCTATTTGCCAAATCTCAAGCGCCACGCACGCCGCCGCTGATCAGGTTGCTTCCACGGCATGCTGCCGCTGCACTAAAAGTCTGCCGTTGTTTGTAACAACTGCAGAAAAAAGTGTTTTTACATATTATGAAATGGAAATATACTCGGTCAACAAATAACCAAATAGTCAAAACTATTCAGATTTAAAAAGTACTGGGGGTCAAAGGTACTGCTGAGATGTTTAGTTTGTGATTTTGTTGACTAATTAGTAGACTGCGATGTGATATCCAATTATTTTTAGTGCTGAAAGCAATGGTAATCGTTAAAAACTATCTGATTGAAAAGGGCCCCTATTTTCTGCTTTTTTTTAAACTGGGGGCCGATTTTCAAGTTTTAAATTCATGCCTGCTTTATTACCATGCGACACATCATTATCACTGACCTGGTACCCACGAAAATCATAGGTGGCAAATTGGTGGGCCAACGTAGTAGGTGCCAAAGTTGGAAAATGTCGTCCAAAAAAATATTTGTGTGTGCTTATAACTGTTGAACTATTCATCCGACTGTAAACAAAATGGTTGTGTGTACTATGATCAGAATAAAATTTCCTTCAGCAAAGGTCATATGAATTATTTTTTGCTTAAAATTAGCCCTTCTCTTAATCATTTAATTCCTGTTATGTCATTGCTAGCGTAGATGTTGTAATTCATGAATTAACACATCTGCAGTGGAAGATGTAATTAAGATAAATGAACGTAGTGTGGGTGCATGGGTAGCCACGTGCGCTGGGGCGTCGGATTCGTCTTGGTCCCGGCTGTACAGTCAGGCGCATTTTCAATGTTACATTCGCTGCCCGATGCTTCCCTGCTTGGCCAAGCTCCTCTGCTGGACAGGTTGTTCGATGTCAACGAAGTAGGAGGGGAGAGCTGCAGTGCGGAGTGTTGGCATATTATTTACGTTTGTTGTTCCCCGGGCCCAGCGCAAAGTTTTAAACTGAGGTTTCTTTGCGCAGGCCCATAAACTCATTATTGGGGTGCCCTGAAAAGACCTTTATAATGGGAAGAATATTAGTGATAATATGGGGACTTTCCTTTTTTTTTTAACCATCATTGAGTAGTAGCGAGTGCCGAAGAATAGCAAAGTGGCAGAGCTACCAAAAATTAGACTGAACCAAAGACTGGGGGAAGGGTTGGGGAACTTTGGGGTTAAGTTAGGGTTAGTTTAGGTTGGGGGAAAAGAGCCTAACCAAAATCAAAATTGGGCCTACTAAAGGCCTGACAGCCAAAATCCCCCTAACTAGGAAACCTAGGAGGGGTTGAGGGAGGACCAGCCAGTTGGCTGGCCCGAAGGCTTTCTGATTTTTCCATGCTGGCCCCCTTGCTTAAATACGATTTGGTTGCCCCTGACAACCGCGAAATGGCCAGGGTATTATGGGTAATGGACTGTTCTATTATGTTCTAGAGGCAGGAACCGGAAACTAAATTAAAAGACATAGATAATGTCCACCTATGGAAGAATGGACATCCAAGACTAAGATTGGCCATTGGCCCCAGCAAACATGAAAGTAAACAAACATGCAAGTAACAAGATTTGCGACATACTCCACCACCCACACAAAGCTCTGAAAAAATTACACATCGCAAATCTTGTCTCTAAACTTGAACACATACATCTTGTAACACTCTAACGATGTTGAATTTTTATTGAAACAATTGTCTGTAAAGCTGTAAGTTGAAAGAAAAACACATACATCCAAGTACATGTCACTAATATGAAAGCTGTTGAAAAAAAAGTATTCCAAAAGGAACATGAGAAAATGATACCCTTCAAAGACGGATTTACCGTTAACACCTTGTCCAAATGACTACGAATGACAACTCTACACGAAACTCCTCTGCACACAAACTAAGAGGTCCGAAGACTGACTCTTGCACGAAAACTAGGAGGTCTGAAGACTGACTCCTACACGAAAACTAAGAGGTGCGAAGACTGACTCCTACACGAAAACTAAGAGGTGCGAAGACTGACTCCTACACGAAAACTAAGAGGTGCGAAGACTGACTCTTGCACGAAAACTAGAAGGTCCGAAGACTCCTCTGTCCCAAGACTCCTCTGTCCCAAGACTACACAAACGACTTAACAAAGAACGGCTACAGCTGACATAATGAGACACGCCTTCAAGTACGGACTTGAAACTACAAATTACGATGCACCTAAAACGATCGAAAAAACATGGTTTAAGAAAACCAAAACTGCTAGAATAACTTACTAAAACTCGACACACCTCTCATGAATTAAGTTAGTTCTGAAAGCCGAAAATTAGGTTGATTTATGGGAAAAAAAACCCTTTGGGGAAAAAAACCGTCGCAGAAAATATTGCTCCTCATGAGCTTACCAACACAAATTACAAGAAATTGCTTATTATTAAGCCCAAATTAAAATATTGCCATAAGGCAACCCAAACGCCAAAGCTAAAGGATTTCCCACCCTACGAAAAAAGGGACGTCACAGCCTAGTACGCACAAATCGGCAAATCACAACGTATTTGCTTCCATCCCCACAAAAAATAGTTCCTAATAAATCTCAACGTTTTTCTGTTTTACATGTCTAAATAAAGCAGCAACGGTGTCTGGATTTTTATGTCGCAGTAGCTAAATGAATTTCATAATACTATAATGCGTTCGATGGTCGCAAACATTTCCAGACAAAAAAGTACGCAAGTACGCAAAATATAGTCCCTTATTTGGTCGTGCGTTGTCAAGCAAAACAATGGCGTCGTCTGGTTCCAGCTCAGCGCTCCCCACTGCGACGTTTTCATCACCTGTAGATTGCATTAAACCGAAGAGTGCACGACGAATTTTAGGTAGCCAAGCTAAAGAGATTGTACTGAATGTTTACGCCTATTTACGAAGACAGAATCCAACCTGGACAGTTGAAGACACCATCGAGCGAACATCGGCCTTGACTCGCGTATCGGCAAGTACAATTTGTAAGGCCCGAGGAGAGCTCAAGACGCATCGCGTTTTTCGATCTCCCAATAAGCAGCGCAATCACAATTTTTTTTCCGTAAAACAACACCCGACGCTAAAGAAATTACTGCATGAAATTTGTAGCGATAAAAATTTAGAGGTAGGCAGTATTTCAAAATCTTCATTACATCATTTGATGCGCGATATGGGTTTTGATTACAAACGCAACGAGAGAAAATTCAATGCTTCTTGAAAGAGACGATTTAATTGCTTGGAGTCATCGTTTTTTATGGGCTATCCACAAATATCGTGCAAAAGGCAAAGATGATATTTACCTCGACGAAACTTGGTGTAACGCCGGACACTGTGTATCAAAATCCTGGCAAGATTCAACAGTTAACATCATCACGCTCTACATTTTTACAAGGTCTTTCGTGTGTCATGAAACAACCAAGTGGACTCGGCGAAAGACTTATTGTTGTGCATGCCGGCAACGAACGAGGATTTGTTGACGAAGTACAGCGAGTGTTTTCGGTCGAAAAAAGGTTCGAAAGCCGATTACCACGAAGAAATGGTTGGCGACTACTTCGAAAAATGGTTTGACGAACTTTTAAACAAACTGCAGCCCAACAGCGTCATTGTTATGGATAGCACGTCTTATCATTCTGTTCAATCTGAAGGGCTGCCAACAACAAAATGGACAAACCCAGCTTTACAACAGTGGTTAAATGATAGACAAATTGAATGGGAAGCAGATTTTCTGAAACCCGAGCTGGTGGAATTAGCGCAACAACACCGTGAGCGATTCCGGTTATATCGTACAGATGCTACACGAGCAGGGCATATTGTTTTGCGATTACCGCCTTAGCATTGTGAGCTGAACCCGAACGAACTGTGTTGGGCCCAAACTGAAGGTTATTACTCGCAGCAATTCAACATTTAAATTGGCTGATGTATAGAGAGACTCATTAACAAAGTATTGAGTTTTGTTACACCCCAAAAAATGGCACGACTGTATTAAACACGTAAAGGACATTGAAGATACATTTTAGAAAATTGATTGTCTAACAGGTGACGTTGAACCAATTGAGATAAATTTGAACGATAGTTTATCTGTAGATTCATTATCATCTGGAACCGAATTACTGGCGTAAGCATTCAGTATAATTGCCGACAGCACCAACACTCAGCAGCACTTAAAAACTACACAAACAGCAGTTTTCATCCTACATATTTTACGAAAGAGCTCCAAAACCTGTTAAATTCCAATAAAAATAATAGCAATAAATACTGAGTTGTTTAAGAATGAGGAGGTGGGGGGAGGGAGAGGCGGAATTGTGCTACACTGAATTTATGGTTTAAAATTCTTGTTTTTTTTTTGTCCGGTATGTTTTCAATCCATTTTTGATTTTTCAATGTTTGCTCAGAGCTGCATTATTTTGCTGGAAAAGTATTTGTCCGTCTCACCAAAATAGCTTACCTCAAAGGAACATGGATCGTAAGTCTGTAACCAGGGCCGCATTTCCCACAAAGCCAACCTAGGGGGGCGCAGACGTAAGGACGGGGGGGGGGGGGAGAAGAAATTAGGGGGGGGGGACATCAAGTAGTTGGCAAGACGGGAGACAGAAAGCGAGGGAAAGAATCGTGGATGTAAAGTTACAATTCGAAATCGGCTGTTATTTTTGTATGCACTCTGCATTAAATGAATTTGTATTTAAGTACACACCTACGTAGTTTTTTCGATTTAAGCGAGAACGATGTTGTGTGCTTAGGACCGTAACTACCGGAGGGGGTGGATTGGGGGAGGGGGGGGGCAGTTGTTCTCCCAACACCTGACCAGGGTGCCAGAATGCCAAATTAAAATTCCATACTGTTTCAGTCTCAGTCAAACCACTAAGAAATAATTTCCTCTACTGTTCATAATTTATTTATTTCATTTCTTGGAGGCCTAAGAAATGTTTAACGCGTAAGGCTTGAAGCCGGGAAGGCCTTCGAATACCTAAAAATCCGTCAGCTAACGGCACTCCCCAAGTCCCCCATACCCTTAGTTGATGTGCATGCATCCCCCCCCCCAACCAAATGAACTTCATCACACCCCTGCAGGTGCCTCATTGACAAAAAAAAAACGGTGTCAGATAATGGGCGCTAGCTGTAATGATAATATTTTTTGTATTTTAATATTCATATTATAGATACTGGGGGGGGGGGATGCAGTCATGAACTTCGGCCTAGGACAAAAAAGTGCAAATCCTCTAACCCTCCAACGTAAAGAGCAGCAGAGTCCTACACAGCTGTAGCTTAACAAGCACATGTTCATTTGTTTTAATTGTGTGTGGCGGATGAATACGTGCGTTATTGTGTAATCGGGCTTTGCTGGAAGGGTGGGAAATCCTATATTGTTCCCCCCTTCACTAAACAATCCCAGATTCTAAAGTAGGCTTTACAGCCAAACTAAGCCTTAAATAAAAATTTGTCCGAAGTAAAAACGTTTCAGTTTTACCTCCCAAGTTCAAAACCCAAAAAATCCAAAATAGGCTTAAAAATAGTCTTAATGCAAAAAACCCTAAAAACGACGGATCCCCAAGACCCTTCTAACCCTGAATTTCAGCAAGATCTGAACACGTTAGGCTTAACTAGTAGCATATGCCTAACTACACAATGGAACTTAGGCCCAGGCTTAGCCATTGCTCGGCTTACCCACGTTTCACCTTAAGCTCCCAAAAACCTAAAAAGGGCCTAACAAAAACCCAAACAAGAGAACCCTAATTTGTGCCTAACAAAAAAACCTCAAAGAGAACCCTAACCCTAAGTCCCGACCAGCCTTACTCCCGTAAAGAAAAAACCCCAAAGGAAACATCCCGGACTTATATCCCGGGTTTCGTTACCATGCCCAAAAATAACAAACTGTGGGAGAGCTACCTAATTAGACTGAACCAAAGACTGGGGGAAGGGTTGGGGAACTTTGGGGTTAAGTTAGGGTTAGTTTAGGTTGGGGGAAAAGAGCCTAACCAAAATCAAAATTGGGCCTACTAAAGGCCTGAAAGCCAAAATCCCCCTAACTAGGAAACCTAGGAGGGGTTGAGGGAGGACCAGCCAGTTGGCTGGCGCGAAGGCTTTCTGATTTTTCCATGCTGGCCCCCTTGCTTAAATACGATTTGGTTGCCCCTGACAACCGCGAAATGGCCAGGGTATTATGGGTAATGGACTGTTCTATTATGTTCTAGAGGCAGGAACCGGAAACTAAATTAAAAGACATAAATAATGTCCACCTATGGAAGAATGGACACCCAAGACTAAGATTGGCCATTGGCCCCAGCAAACATGAAAGTAAACA